>BMAV01012593.1:72649-119675 GCA_019973955.1 Trichonephila inaurata madagascariensis
AATTGTGTAGGGTATTGTTGTGGTCTTAGATTTGTGAAATTTAGTATACAGTAGTTATACTAGTTGTGTTGGTACAGATTGTGTAGGGTATTGTTGTGGTTTTAGATTTGTGAAAGGTAGTTATACTTGTAGCGCTGAGGTACAGCGTTTAGTAGGTTATTGTGTTGGTTTTAGATTTGCGCACATTTGAAAAATATAGTTAAGTCTAGGTCTAGTGTATTGTTAGTTTACCTTGAGTCTGTGTATAATTTTTGTAACGATTAAGTTTAGATTTGGTTTTGTGTGTATTAGTGCATCATGGCGTTTCTGTTAAGAGAAAGAAAAAACGTAATGTTAGAAGTTGCGAAAGAATTCGGGGTAGAATATTATATATATATATTGGGTTGATATTATTTTACCTAAGATGGAAATTAATAAGAGAATTTGTCAAAGTAAATACTATACTGATGAAGTAGCTAAATATTTGTTAGAGGGTATTTTGGATGAAAAACGGGAAATTAAGGAATTCGAGGAGCGTAGACTAGCTAGAGAATTTGAGTTAGAAAGACTAAGAGCTCAATTCAGAAATAAGTTAAAAGAAAATGAATTGAAGTCAGGCAATAGGATTAACAATCTCGCAAATGTTTATTGTGTGTCAGGAAAACGTACCGCAGAAGTTAGCGAACCGGTTAATAAGTGTAGGCCGTTATTTAACCCGGTAGTCAATAAAAGCGTGGAGAACGCCATGTCTTGTGATTTTGAAAATGAGAATTGTGACCCCCCTGTGAAAAAACGGACGAACTTGAAAGGACTTGGACGGAGAGGTGAAAACTTGGAGAGAGCCCTGGATGGAAACAGAGGGATAGAGCCCTGGAGTGAGACGGACGGAGCCCGGAAAAGCAAGGGATTGTCGAGTGCCTTTCGGAATAAGGATTGACCTCCAGTGAAAAAGACTGTCCGCACGACTGGGCATTTTTATTGGACTTTTTAGAAACATATCAAACTATTAAATACTGTTTTAAATTTAAAATGAGGCTGTGACAAATTTTCTTGTGTGCTAACTACTGACGACGTTACAATACTTAAGCTGATATTTCTAAAAACAAAAGGGATATTTTTAGCAAAATTTCAAACATTTTTATTTTTTGTGAATGTAATTCATAACTAAGAGTTTAAAATCCCTGATAAGTTATTAAGGCTGATAATCCCGACATTAAGTGAGACAAAGATCATAGTCAAGGTGCAGAATGATCTTTTGGACCCATTGGAAATAAAAAATGGCCTTCGACCGGGAGATGCACTGGCGTGTCTTCTCTTTAATCAAGCATTAGAAAAAGTGGTAAGAGATTCCTATATCAATACCAGAGGAAATATTTTTAATAAATCGATACAGTTGTTGGCTTTTGCTGATGACATTGAAATCATCGTTCGAACACCCACCGCACTAAGAAAGGCCTTATCTTTAAAAAAAGAGGCCCTCAGGATGGGACTGAAGATCAATGAGAACAAGACCAAGTACATGTCTTGCACTAAATCATGTATTAACAATTCCTATTTTAAAATTGAAGAGTATAGTTTTGAAGTTGTTGAGACGATTTCACTTATTTAGGTTCGGAAATTAACAATAGAAACGATTGTACTACTGAAATCTAAAAGAGAATTAAATTACTATGGCTAATAAATGTCTTACTGGAATACGAAAATATATTAAATCAAATTTAATCAAAAGAAAAACAAAGGTTCTATTGTATAAAAGTCTTTTAAGATCAGTATTAACTGAAACTTGCATGTGAAACTTGGTCCATGTTTCGAACAGATGAGAACATAAGTATCTACGAAACGAAGATTTTAAGATTCAATTTTGGAAGAACTCAGGAAAATTTAACATGGCGAAGAAGATCAAATTTAGAATGCTGTCAATTAAATAAAGGGTCTGACATTGTGAACTTCATCAAAATACAACGAATGAAAAGGGCAGGTCACGTTATCAGAATGAATGAAGACCGCTCCACTAAAAAAGTCTTCAATGCTCAACCAATTGGCACACAAAGAAGGAGGGGCAGGCCAAATCTTAGATGGATTGATGGCCTAGAAAAAGATCTAGTTTTGAGGACTAGCAGGAAGAAGGCTGGCTTGGAAAAGACCAAGACCCTGGGATGTCATCCCACTGAGGAAGGAAGAAATTCATAAATAAAATTGTTTATTCATTTTTATCAAAACACGTTGATTTGTGGCATCTTGAATCGCAAGATACATTTCTTTTTTTTTTACAAGCCTATCTTTTCGTTTTAAATTGTGATTTGAATTACTCTCAGGAACACTTCTTATATTCTTGATCTCCAAATAAGGATAAATTTCCTGCTATCTCACGCAGACAGGTTAATCTGTGGAACTGTTTCGGTAAATGTTGTAGTAGCTATTTGAAGAACGTTTCTAGGTATGAAATCTTTTATAATTTCAACAGAAGTACCAATTTAGTATAAATTATTATCAATGTGTTATTGTGACTTTGTGTGCCTGTGCTTCACCTGATAATACGTGATTAAAACTTTAAAACTGACCCATATTCAGAAAACACTGTTTTATTAACTTTTTAGTTGAATGATCTCTCTTCAAGACAATACGCTGAGAGAAATTCCAATAAGATCTGGTGGAATAATCTTTAAGATCTTCACATGTGGCCAAGACGTAAAGTAGTTACCGAGTTTCATCAGACGACTGTCTCATGAAACATTTACTTAGAATTCTATGTTGCACAGGCCCCTTTCTGCGATTTTCGGGAGGACATGGATGAGGGCTCCTTTGTGTGACCTTTCTAGGCAAGCTAGGGACTTATTGGGGTTCATAGACTTCTCTCGCCTTTTTATTTTCCTTACTTTGTTTATTTTGTCTTTTATTGTTCCTACCCCTTTGTAATGTAGTGGTCTTCTGTAACCCTGGTCATTGGAAATAATAACAATAAAAAAAATCAGTCTAATAGTTTTCTATCTGCTTTAGGTACATGTACCAAAACTGTGGAATTCTTCATTTTTTCAACTGATCTTTTCAGGTGTTTTGTGCAGCATTTTCCCTTTGATCTTAAGTGTTCTCTTCTTTTTAACACGGATAGCATAGACTCTTCGATTCATATCCTTCCCATGCTATGTGAACCGGATTTTTACAAATGTGTCACTCCAATAGATTCTATTATACACTTCTGGCTATTAAAATTGCTACACCAAGAAGGCGACATGCTAGAGACGTGAAATTTAAACGACAGGAAGAAGGTATATGCAAATGATGAGCTTTTCAACGCATTCAAATAAAGCAGGCGCCGGTAACGACACTTACAATATGTTTAAATGAGGAAATTGTTCAGCTGGTTTCTCATACACTAGTTGCATTTGAACGTTGCCTTTTGAAAAGTTGTGATGTCTCGTGTAAGAAGCAGAAATACGTACCAGCACGTTTCTGACTTTGATAAAAGTCGAATTGTAGCGTACAGAGATTGCAATGTGATATTTTGCATTTGGTATGAAATTCTTTAAAAATACCTTGTCAAGTGTGCATTTTTTCAAAATAACAATGGTTGGTTTTAAGCAGCTTTTCAACTTATGTTTCAATTAAAATCCTTACAATCACTAATAATAACTTGACGAGAATAATTCTGTAATACAAAAAAAAAAAAAAAAAAAAAACGTCAATACTGTAAAATGTAAATGAAAGTTTTGAAAATGTGGTATTCTATCAGTGAAATTAAACATTATAAATCTATTTCCCAAAATTAAGTTATGTCTTTCAGTAATTAAAGATGGGACTAGACAGTGATAAAAATGACTTCAAGTGTATATGAGAAAGTCGTTAAATAAAATAAAGAAATGGTTTGGTTAGCAAGAATTCCCCTTTCGTGTGAGAATTATATGAATCATTACCTGCGAAAGTAAAAGGGTAAGAAAATGGATTCACATAATTTTATCAGAATTTTTTTTTTTTTTTTTAAGATTTTCAAAAGCTCTCTTTTAGTTTTAATTAAAAATCTAAAAAACATGCTTTTTATGGTTAGTCGAACTAAAAAGTAAAAAAAAAAAAAATTGGTAATATAAGAATAAAGTGATTTTAAGAGAAAATTAATGTCGTTGGGCTAAAAGCGTGGAGTGCTCTATATTAGTTATAATTTCTTACTAGTTCTATTCCGAAATGCTGAGTTAGTGTAAAAATTGTAGTGCAAAACACCCCACGCTTTTACCACAATGACATTAATTTTCTCGTAAATCATTTTATTCGTATATTACGAATTATTTTTTTACTGTATTTTTAGTTTTTTAAACTGTCATTTATTCATACACTTTTTTCCTTTAATTTTTGACCCGCGACCGAAAAAGTTTGCCCGAGCTAGAACAAATTTTGTTTCACATGCACGAGTCGTTTTTTTTTAAATTTCCATTTTCAGAAAGACTAGACAATTGTTTATATTATGGTAAGAAATTGCTGACGCAAAAAAACGTTTTCGCTTTTAGGGTTACTCTTAATCTTTTAGTTGCCAAATCTCGCAATGGTATATAGAATTAGTCATAAAATTTGGAAATGGTATAATGAATTAGTTGCCAAATCTGGAAATTGTTATTCCTGATTATCCAGTTCAGGACAATGGAACAAAATTATTAAATTATTGTATTTGCACAAGTGTGCAAAATTTCGAATGAATCTGACCTTTTAAAATGGGTAAAAATCGATTTCAAAGATTCCGTTACATACAATTGAAACTTATAAAATTGTGTTAAGAAGCACCTCCCCCAAACCCCTCCCCAAGTAAAATATTTGAGAATTCGGAAGATATTTTTAAACAGCCTTATCTTTCTTTTTTAAAAAAAAATATTTTTTTTTAAACGGCTCTTTGGTATAGTTAGTAAAAATGGGTCGAAAAAAGTTGAATTTAACTGAAGAGGAGCGCCAAGAATGATTTGCCTTGGTGTCCCCCCTCCCCTACCTTCCAGCGCTTTCTCGAAAAATCTGCTTACGTTATAGATTTCTCCAGTGATTTCTAGACGCATCCATATGGTCGCCAAAAATGATGCCAACTTGGACGTATCATCAATATTTCGCCAAGTTTCCATTGAAACGCCATTATAATGTAAGGAACGGTGTAGCTTAAAAAAGCGGAGATGAAGACTTGGAATTTATTTTTTTCATGCTTACAATATATTGAAAAAAATACATATAACTCCATAATACATGTAAATTAAAATTTGAATAATGAGAATGAATAGCCGTATAATTTGTACAATTGAGTTTGGTCGTCCGTTAAGCGAACAGTAGTCATTATAATTGAGTGGTCGATGTATTTTATTTTTATTAAACCTAATATTGTAGTTAAAAGAAAAAATAATTCTTGTAGATTATGATGATTACATTTTTATTAATGAGAGAACACATCAAGAAACTTTTATTTGATCTCAGTACAAAGCGCACATCACAATAGTAACGTCTACGTACAACTAAACAAAAAATTTTACACCATAGTTTTTCAAAAAAAAAAAAAGAAAATAAGTTGTTTTACACAGAAATTGTAACATATAATCCAATTTTATTGATTGTAAAACTGAATATATAATGCTTTCATGTGATTGTTTTAATTTTATAATGAGTTTTTTTAAAGTAGTTATTGTGCAGAACAATTCATGTTAAAATATTTTCATTTGGTGGCTGTTTGATTAGAATTATGAATAATTCGGTTTTGTGTTGTGCATTTATTGAAAATTATACCAAAATTCGTCAAATTTATTTAGTTGAAAACTTTCATTTGCTTACAAATAAATTAGTTTTAAATAGCATACCCATATGAATTTTATCAGAAAAATAAGATTTTCTTTAACAGCAGTCTTATTCGATTTTTTTAATCCTACTATCAATGCGTAAATTTAACGATTCCAACACTTATTTTTTAAATAATTTTTTAATAAAGGCAGTGTGTAAATTAAAATAATTAAAAAATATTAAATTAGTGTTATTTAATTATATTGTGTACGAGATAAAAGTCGATTTACTTTTCAAACTTTTTCTTTCCGCCATTTTTAAATTCATAGCTATACATTAAATTTCCTTGTGAGATTAATTTCAAAATAATTGCAGCATTTTCAGTTGATGTTACTCATTCTAAATCAAATCTAATTTTTAATTAAATTCCTCCGTTTATTGTTTGAAATCATATATTGAAAAGCAATGGTTTTTTATGTATGTGAAGTATGACTATTAAAAATGGATTTTTATTTTTATGGATTCTATTTTTCCTTTTCCCGTAAATACTATTGTTATGTTTTCATATTTTTAACATAAAAATAATTAGAGCACTACGAAATAGTTATATAATAAGAAAACTATTAATCTCTTTTGTTCTTATTTTAAAGTTGCCTAATATTTGTTTACTTTTTATTTCCACCAAAATAGAAAGTAGTACTCGATTAATTTTTTAAAAAAAATGCTAAAATTACTTTTAAATTTTAATTTTTTTTAACTGTGTGTTATTAATAAAATTCATTGAAAATTAATCCGAATATTTCTACACACTGCCAAAAAGCAAGATAAAGTAAATTATTTTTGAAAGTCACATTTTTTTCTTTTATTTTTAAGTCATGATATGACAATCTTATTCCACACATCAAGACAAAGCTTATTTGCTCATAAGTTGGTTGGACAGCTTTAGATTTTTGATATGTTCCAACGCTATCACATTTTCTCTTTGAAATACAAAACCAAATTATATTAATCAAATTACGAATATTTATAGTGAGTGCAATTTGTTTATTAATTTTTGTTTCAATAAGCAGCAGATGATCTTTAAAAAATGTTTGGAATAGTTTGCATAATTTTGTGATTGTCTGCATAAAGTTTTTTTGTTAATATGATATCTTAAAATTTAATTATATGGTTAATTGTCTATAATGTTCACACAAATAAGATATATCCTAACTATAGCAGAGAAATTTAAATGAGCAATTTTTAATACGTTTCATTTTCTTCTAGTGTTCTCAAAACATGTTTTTTTTATACGAGAAGAGTTTAAATATGAAAGAAGTCACAATTACTAATGGAATGTTTATACAACTCATATACATTTTATGAAATACTCTCATATTGGAAAGTAACATATGGAATGCTAAATAGTATGTTTCAGATACATGTGGTGAGGTATGTCATTAACTATAAGCTCATTTGAAAAAAAAATTTCACAAACAGCTTATTGACATTTAATATCGATCTACAAGTAGAGCTTGAAAAGTTTAAGGGTTCGGCCTTAAATTATTAATTGAAGGATTTAGCTTTTAATTTTCAAGCTCCATTTGTGATCAGTAGCATTTAATATTCCATGACTGCTATCAATTGTGTATTTTTGTTTGAAATACTTACCATATTCTTGCAATTTTTATTTAAAATACTTAAGTTAGGGTAAAACAAACACGTAAACAATAATAATTTGATATATATCTACTCTATTCGTGTATTTAAAAATAAGAAACAAAACAATAGTCATATGCATTTTTGCTTGCATTACAAATCTGCGTAAGTTTTATGAAATAATTTTAATAAAGATTTGATTCTCCTAACCTTTTTTCCTAAAAACAACAATTTAAATGTACAGTTAATACATTATTTCTCAGTGGCATAATCCTTTGCAATAAAAATTTAATTCAGTATTACATTTCCTTCGAATTTCTAACACTTAATTAAAGTTTGGAAATACTCTCTATTTTTTTCCCTTCAAGTTTCCATCTTTGAGTTACATGCCACTAAAATTCATATTATTAAATGTAGGTTAGAAAAATTGAATTTCTTCTTTTTTACCCAATTGATTTTTGATCACTAAATTAAGCTTATTGAAAGGGGATAGAATAACATCAAAAATTAAGTGTCAATACTGAGGTAATATGCAGTCGACCAATTTCTCAAATGAAAAGACGGCGTGTACTATCGCAGTAATGCGGAGTTGACAATATCGCCAAGTTGGCAACCTAGATTTCGTATGTGTCGCACGCTTTGAATTGACAACCATGTACTTCGTTTCATAGTATGTCGCCAATACGTCTGCGAAAATACGTACGTAACGACGTCGCTAAAAGCCGCGACAGGTAGCCAGTAGTGAAAAGCTACTCAGACGCACTTACAGTAATCTTGTTCACTCATTTGACGACGTCTTTTGATTTGGCGATGTTTTTTACTTAAAAACTGGTCCATTGTTTAATACGTAAGTACCTAAATATCTAATTAAAGTTTGCAATTAAGCGCTTATTAAGACATTTCATTTTTAAAAAGTTTGTTTTAGAAATACTTTGATTATTTTTGTAGCTGAATTGTTTAGGTAAATCTCAACAGAATCGATAGCAGTCATAGAAATGGTACATGCAAATCGAAATCAAAATGGAACAGCATTTCGGTTAACTCTAAATGAAATTATTGTCCAAAAGGAGAGAGGACAGCTAAATTATAAGATGTGAGTCTCTTTGGTGAAAACTGTGTCGTAACAATAACACTTGCAATTATAATACCAAAGACACATTTACACTGATATTAGCAATTAGACTATTAACTGCTTCAGTAAAGAAACTGAAGAAATTGAAGAATTTTAAGACAGAACCAGGGTTGCCACCATCTAGAAATAAATAATGTATTAATTGCGAATTAAGGCAAGTACAAGTAGTCGAAGAGTTATTTGAAAAAAGGCAGACATCTTCATTTCTAACTTGCCAAACTGTTAAAAGTTGAACTCTTGCAATGAGTTTAATAAATTTAAATTATATTCACATTTGAATTGCTTACAATTTTATACAGCAATATTTACTAATAGGATATCAATTAAAGCATGTTTAATGAAATTTGTGCTTAGATTCTGTTAGAAAGTATTTATTTTCGATAAAGTAATAACATAATCATTTGAATACAGTTTAGAGAGATAAAAAAAAATATTGATTACAGCACATTATAATATATGTTGAGAGATAGATATAGGTTATTCTTAATCATTTAATGCTTTAGTTTCTTAAAAAAAATCACGAATATTTAACAGCCCGAATTTTCTTTTTAGTATATTCCTTTATATAATAATTTCTTTAAGAGAAATCGGGATATATTTCATAAAATCTAATCTTCTTATAAAAATGTTTTCCCCCTTCGCCGATAGGAGTCGTAAAAAACCTCAATATCTTCTTCCCCTGGAAGAATATTTTATTTGTTTCAACTTTCATTTCCTCCAAGATGTCGTAATTTCCACATTACGTACACAATGGGTGGCAACCCTCGCTCAATATCATTTGTTTCTTGATGAAAATGGTTCATTGAAATTGTTCGAAATTGTATTTTTTTCCCACTATTAAGTAAGGTGATCAAATTCCTCGGATCCATCAAGAATTTTTTTACACAAATGGTATATATGCATATATATATATATTTCTTCAGTCACATGTATTTGCTTGTTGGTGTGTCCTGTTAGTTGGCCGCTTCGCAATGAAAGTCTAACCTTTACTTTCCCGAGTCCTGCACGATTCACAACATTGGAGGTGGTAGCGACTGAGACGGCACAAGTGTAAGGTTTTTGCTAAGCTGCAGTAACTGGAGCGGTCAGTGCAGTTGCCGTCTGAAAATACAAGTGAATAGTAAAGAGTTAAGTCAATTCCTACTCAGATCAACAAAGAAAATTTTTATTTTAGCTACTTTTTATTAAATAGTTACAATATAAATATGTATATACATAGGACAGAATCACAACACTAAGTGGTAATTTTTTATTAATTATCATTAAAGTGTCGTACTGTCATCCAAAACAATCATGTATATAAAATTTCAGTTCAACTGAATGCTTAAAAACGCGAGGGAAAAAAATCTTTTAAAGTTTTGACCCAAGTCGCTAAAAATGAAACCAACGTGGCTGTATTTGTAATTCTTTAAATAATTAGTTTTAATCAATTAATTTTTATTCATTATAATTAAATTATTGTATTGTCATCCAAAATAATCATGTATATAAAATTTCAGCTCAATTGAGAGCTTTAAAATGTATTTTAATAACGATTGAAAATTCCACCAAGATAAATAAATAAATATATAGAGAAAGTGAGCTAATAGTAGGAATTGAAAAAAGGTAGCATATTTTTAGTATAAAGGGTACTTTTACTAGTATAAAGGTACTCTTGTATTACCTTTTTAGATTTATTATTACACATTATTAAGACTTATTCTGGAACATCTTTTCTGTTAAGCCTTTTTTTAAAGTACTTAAAAAATACCATTTCAACCAAAAAAAAGAGAGAAAAAAAGTTTGCCGAGTAATAATATTTATCATTTGAAAAAGTCATGTTAATATATTTAAAAATTCAAATTTGTACATATATTTTTAACAAATCCTCTTAGAGCGACTAAATATATCCGCAAATTATTGTACTACAATTTACCAATGAGTTTTAAATATATCTTTTCTTTTCATTCATAATAACTTGGTTCGTAATATTAAAGACAAAATTTTATAATTAAATGATATCAAGATAATATTGAAACTAAGACCTCTTTCTATTTTTTCTTTCTTATTCATATTAAACTGAAATTAATACAAACTGCACTTAATTTTAAAAAAATGAAATAAAAAATCATATTTTAAGAATAAAAAAAATCGTTTTTTTTGTGTTTGAAATAGTTTTTAACTTTCAAATGTTTGTTGTTACTGATGCCACCTGATCGGCAAAGGCCAGATCGAAACCCCTCAAAATTCATCATGGCAAAGGGCTAAGTAACGCCTGTCGTTAGCCGTAGCTTTGAGCACCATACAGGTGACAGTACGATTTGGCTCGTTTCCACCCCAATTTTGAGGGAGGACACCTGGAGGGTGGTCAGGGGCCTCCCACCTCTCTACCCCCTCCGCCCGAGAGGCCTTTCGGGCGGGCGGCTATTTATAGTACCCCCCCCCCCATGCTGCAAAGGCACTATACATTTACAAACATCTATGTCTTCTTCGGGATTTGAACCCAGTCCCTACGGCACCGCAGTCAGCATCGCTAACCACTATACCGGTTGGGCGACACTTTCAAATGTTAATTAGAAAAACGATATCTTCCCAAATGTTTAAAAGTTGATTATAAATATATTTCCAAAATGTTTTGTTCAACAGATTCTACTGTCATTCATAAACATGAAAGTTTAATGGTAAGAGGCGTAAGTTTTTTAAAACTTTTCTTTGCTTTTTTTTTTGTTGTTGTTTTTGTTTTTTGCATTTACATTTTAGTCAGTTTTGAGCACCGATAACTCAAATTACTTAAATTATTCAAATTCACAATTTTCTTTTACAACTATCACTTAAAGCCACTTTTTTTCATGTTATTTTATGAATATTTTGTTATAGGGCTTGGCATTAAATAATACTCCAATATAAATGTTGATGAATAAATAACAATGAACTTTTTAAAACACCAGTCAGAAGTCCAATAAACTTTTTTGACTATACAATTAATATCTATGGGAAACAGAAGGTTGTAAAACGTAAATAAAATTTTAGATTATCGATCATCAAACTACGTCTCACTCATTTAAAGACATTTTGACATCTCAAAAATCTATAATTTTATATCTTGAAAAATACTAGAACCTACTTTTCATATGTAAAAAATAATTTGATACACAGCAATGGAAAGACAATTACAACAAAACAAAAAGTTAAATAATATTAAATATCACTAAAATAATTCCAACTCTGTAATTAATCATTATATTTAACTAGTATTAACAGGAAGAAAAAAATTACGAGAGACAGTTCAAAAGTAAGTTTCGTTCTTTAATTTGAGCGTCTGCTTAGGAGGAATGACGCCTACGCAGAGCGTCGAAGAGAGAACAACAGGAGACCTGCGTGCCAGAGGTTATTCGATTACAAATCACGATGGCAGGCAGACGTAAGCTGAAAACGTAGTCGTGTATCAATGTTTGTGTGGTTCATCTGTATGAATGGGCACTTGGGACTAATGCGTTCATCATCCACGAACGCTTACAGACCGTGTTTGGTGAAGAAGCCATGTCTCATCAAAAGAGGCTGGTGTTGCATGTTCAAAGAAGGAAGGCAGACTATGGAAGATGAAGGTCAAAATGGCCCTACTTCTCCATGCACAAACGAAAACATCATTGCCCAGCTTCTGAAACAATGTTGAGGTGGCTGTAGGATAATTTCTTGCATCGTAGGTCACTGGATTTTACCATAGTTGTTTCTTCAAACTGATTGCATTTTACGACAAATGTCTCAATGTCGGTGACTACAATGTGGAAAAATATTGCAAGATGTGTAGTTCATGATATCAAGGTGTGTATTTGTTATGGCAATAAAGTTTTCGCGTGAAGAAAAATGAAACTTACTTTCGAAACATCCCTTATATATTATTTAGAGCAGTGCTCCGCAACCTTTTTATCGCTGCGGACCGGTCAACGTTTGATAGATAATTTTACCGCGGCTCGCTGAGTGTGGGAAACGTTGATTGTTTATATTTTAGATTGTTTTGATTTAACAATTTTAATTTAGTTACATTTATATAAATATGCCTTCAGAAT
This sequence comes from Trichonephila inaurata madagascariensis, assembly GCA_019973955.1. Taxonomy (NCBI): domain Eukaryota; kingdom Metazoa; phylum Arthropoda; class Arachnida; order Araneae; family Nephilidae; genus Trichonephila; species Trichonephila inaurata. The sequence goes on from BMAV01012593.1 coordinate 85,178, forward strand.
AAAATATAGTTCACCAAAAATGAATAAGTGATCTAACGTGGAATATAAAAGGATTTCCGTGGAAAGGTGCGCAAATACGAGAGAAATGCTCCACTTTAAATAAAATGGCAATAGCTTAATGTTCTTTAGGCGGCCCGGCACCATTTGATCCAAGGACCGGTCCGTGGACCGGGGGTTGCGGATCACTGATTTAGAGTACTTTAAATTTAGTTCTTAAGCAATCTAAATGATTCAATTTTCTTCTTACTGATTGCGATTTTAGTTTTTGGGATTAGCACGTCGATTATTCAAAATTTCATTGGTTATGAAATAGAATAATAATAATAAAGGTTCTAAACTACTGAGCAAGCACTTACTCACTCGACTGGCAAGGCGGGCCTTTGCAGGGCCGCATCACTATGGGCCGCTGTTGGTCACGGCAGGCATTGCCGGCAGGCCGCGTGCTCCCGTACCAGACACACTGTAGAATTCGGCTCTGGAATCCTTGGCGACTGCAGGTGGCCGTGCACTGGGCATAAGACAGCAGGCTTTTCAGACAAAGAAACACATCGTTGCAATCACAAACCAACACAACGCTGGATGCTAAAATTCCTACATTTTGTACACAACCCCTTTCTCAAGACCGTTTTCCCAACCAGGTGGTTTCAACTGAAGCAGAACTATGTGTGGCAAAGAAGCAGCAGTTGAGTTTTTGAAGCACAAACAAAAAAATTGCATTTGTTGAATGAAGCATTTTAAAATGAATGCGAAAAGCAGCAGCAGTAGCACTGAATGGAATAGAATTCAACTACGCTTTGATTCACATAATCATGCGCACGGCATTAAATTCCATCGTTTATTGATAGTGGATGGATGCTTTAGTAATATATGTCAAAAATATCTATTCTGATATGTAGTTAAGAAAAATATTTTTGAAATGTGTGTATCTGTATTGAAATTAAGATAAAATTGCCTTTCTTGCACATCAAAATAAATATTTTAAACTACCTGAAAAATAAGAAAGAGAAAAATCCAGAAGATAAAGAAAATTTGAAAGAATATTTTATGAGAACATTCTCGATCTTCGTTCGTACATTTTTTTACAATATGCACTAAGATAACAACAAGAAAATTTGATCAAGATTTTGCAAGAAAACATGATCATATAATGCTGATTAATTTTGTGCAATAAATTTGGGTAGTTTATACAAGTGGTTAATGCATTTGGCACATGCAATTAAGTAGAACCATATAAAGGCAAATAGCCATCAATTATAGTCGAAAAGAATTTACGGTGATTTTAGTAATTGACGTTTATTAATTTTTTCGTGCCCTCTATAATTGAAATAAATGCCTTTAATTTTAACTAGTAATGATGAGTATAATTACAAGAACAATTTGTATGCCTCGAGAAAAAAAAATGTTCCAAACACATTTCGGAGAAAACACAAGGCAATTTTAATATTTGAAAAATCACAATGTAATCAGCAGGCCATAATATTGATTCAGAAAAATTCAGGAATAATGCAATGGAAACTGAAACACGATTCAATACGATGATAGAACCATCTTAAAAAAGGAAAAGAGAGAAACTAATTATTTACGAGATTTCAGACAAAATATAATGAATCAAAAATTGGTACTTTCCGCATAATTAAAATAATCGGTACTAACAAATACTTTCTTCGAAAATTTGAATAGGTACTCACATCAACAAATAATTGAGATTTAAGATTGGAGAGAAAATATTAGTTAAGAATGATTAAATGTATTTTTAGAAAAATAAATTGCAAGAGTAATTAAAGGCAAATCCCATATTATGGAAGCAGAAATTTCCAAAAAATAGAAGTATGCTGACGAGATTCTGAATTATATAAAGAAGGATAAATTGGATGATGAGGAAATAGTAAAGGAGAGAAGAAAAATCAAAAATTGTCTTACCATGTTTTGTAGCAGTTGTAAATAGAATCTTGTTATTAATGATGCTATACTCTCCACAAAACCCAAGCGTGGCTTACATATAATTTCACAGAATATAAATGATTAAAACTCTTACTGTGGGATATGTGCTTAACTGAAAAATATATAAGAAATTAACTAACACAGTAAAATAATTTCGAATAATCAATTCGAGCAATTTTTTTCTAAAATTAGCCACGTTATGATCTGTTTTTATTGAGTAAATTTTTGAAGAAATGAAAGGAATTTGAAATGAAATTTAAAATTTTTGTTTTTCTACTTTCCATCCATCAAACCTTCTTTCATACTCCATTAAATCAATTCCATCTGGCCATTTGCTACTATAAATGATTAAAAAAAAGGAACCCGTTAATCTTATATATAAATTTGAATGTTGGTATATTTGTTTATGACATAAAAAAAAAATCCCCACTCAAAAATGTATCGCTCCAAAATTTTGCAGGTAGCTTCATAAATATTTCGAAAAAGCCGTAAGCATATTTTACTCAACCTCTCACCCCAAAAAAATTTTTCGAAATTTGTTTCTAAGGGAGAGTTTGCGTATGTATGTGAACAGGCATTTTTTAGTACCTTGTTTTAAAATATAGTATTTTTTAGAATGAATCATCAAGTATTAAACTTGTGGTTTTGATACTTTTTATTCATTGGGCTATTAAGTTTTCGGGACATATTTAGTAGCAAAGAATATGATCATTAAATTTTCAGCAGATAAAAAAAATTAATAATTCAGTTTTGAAATTCAATTTTAATACTTATTCTCTTTATTGAAGTGTATATGTGTGAAGTATGAAAACATAATTCTGTAGTTGCCTTCTGTAACAAAGAGTTACCGTTTAATAGCTCTCATAATTAAAGTTTTTGCGGAATATCGATATTTTTCGGTTAGCCGGTCGCAAGAAATGAATCGCCAAACGCTCCTATCGGCCGCAGCTGAAATATCATCCATTGAAACCATTTTTCGTCATACGCGGGGGTTTTCGGTAGTTACTCAGAAAAAAAATTAACTAACAGAAAATTAAAATTTAACAAATAAAATTTCAAAAGCACACAAAGGCACTAAAAAAAAATCTTTTTTCAATCGAGCTAGTCAACTTTTCAAAGATAGGGATAAAGTTAGAACACTCTGGCAGTATTCCAGATAACAACATGATAAAACATTAGTAAATCAAATATAAATTAAAATTCGTCGGAAAGTTGACACATCAAACATATTTGGGAGGTACCCCTCTTTTCCTGGATACTGAGGACAATTCCCTTTGGGGAACTGTCATTGCTTTCAGGATAAAGGCTTCTCAGATCCCCGCCTTTAACGGCCCACTAGGTATAACCCTTAGTGACCATGACAAAACTGACTCAGGGATTCCCTCGAGAATAAAATTTCCCATTCACTCATATAACACAATTACATAAACCGTTGATAACTTTCTTCATAACGAACTATACTTATCGCATTCTACTTCCCTGCCCCTTCCTCGAAGATCTACGAATGTATTATACCAAGATATGAATCAAAAACTCTCCGGGTCGGGTAAACATAATGAATAAGACGCTGAAAACCTCCCATTTCTAATGGTTATTAAAATTACTAATATTATCGAAAGCATATTTTGAAATTAAATTATTCCTCAAGTGCTTGAAAGATTACATTGGTTGTAACCAATCTGAAAACCTGATTAAGACCTTTACTTTTCCAGAAACTTTTAAGGTATCCGACAACGTTAGGAACCGTGATTTTGCAAAAGCGTGTAAATGGATAATATTTATGATACTTAGCGTCACTTAGATTAGACAATGTATATAAAATTGGGTTAAGAATAGTATTACAATAAAAAATTATTTAAGTACACTATTTTGACAAAAAATTAACTTAGAATAATCTTTTTTCCAAATGTTCTGCTTTTGTAAAAAAATGCTTCTATTGTATTAATATTTTGCCTGTACATAGCTCAGACATCTGTACAGAGGCTCAACTAGAATTTTTGAAATATATAACTTAGAAGTGGGTTTATCCGTATTTTACGACAACAGAGGGGAGCAATTTAAATAAAAAAAAAAACTCCTATAATTATTTCAATGGGTTGTAACTCTGAAAATAATGTGAATGTTTCAAAAATCATAGTTGATCCTCTGTACAGAGGTCTGAGCTATATACAGGCAAAATGTTATTATAATAGAAGCATTTTTCACAAAAGTAGAACATTTTGAAAAAATATTATTCTAAGTTAATTTTTTGCCAAAATATTGTATTTAAATAATTTTTTTGTCAAAATGTTCTTATAACAATTGTATACATGTAGTCTAATCTAAGTGACACTAAATATCATGAAAATTATCTATTTATACGCTTTTTTAAAATCACGGTTCCGAACGTAGTCGGATACCTTAAGTAGAAATATAAACCGCTTACCTATATTATTCTTAATCCTGTCATGACCTATGCCCCCCCCCCCTATTTGGGAACGCAGTGCAAAAATAGATATAAATTATTTAGGAAGAAAGCAAAACATAATATTAAGACAGATATCCAGCATTCTTCAGTTTATGAGGAACTCTGACCTTAGAACAGATACAAAGTAAAAACTCTTCAGTAAATCATTCAGGAAGAATCAACGAAATCCATTGAGCAACTTGACAAATTTTTTCTCTCTCATTCATTTTTTTCATAATTAACAAATATATTTCTACTTTAAATTCCAACAGAGCAAGACAGATTTTAATATATCCTGAGTTTATATAAGTTATCACTATTTAAATTATATAACTTTGTGTTACCATAAAATAAACAACAAACATTTTTTGCTTTCAACATTTTTTCTCTTATCCAAATTTCAAAAACAATTTTCTTTCTCTCAATTTTTGATGATCAACAAGTATATTTTCTATCAGAACATGACATTTTTCATTCCTTATTTTATTTCACATTTTGGACTATTTTTCCTGCACTAGGATTGGCTAGCCCCACCGTCCTGATCATTTCTAAAAGTTTTCTCTGTACTTTCCAATTAATTCAATGAATTTGAAAGTAAATAATTTATTTTCAAGTAATTATTTAACGTAAAGATATAATTTTAGATAAGAATTTATTAAACACTGCCATTTAAATTGTCAGGATTTGGAAATTGGAACACAACATGAACAAGTATTCCGTACATATATCTCTAAGACACTAACAGAAAATAGCTTTTATTTATGCATATTTTTGGTATTGTCGCCCAAAATGTCCGCGTGGCGAGATTTGTGTCCAGCTAACCGAAAAATATATTTATAACATTAATTTTTGGTAATACAATTGTTTTTAAAACGTTGCGTTTTACCTCTATACAAAATATCTTACATTAAAAGCTGTTACGTGGATTTTTGAAGTAATATGGTATATCATATAATAGAAATTAAAACTATTGAAATATACGGTATCTTTTAAAACTATTAAGCTAAAAATATGTCAAAATCAAGGCCTGAAATTTTTCTCTTTCAATTATGCTTCGTTATTTTTTTTAAATATCTATTAAACTTTACATCATTCGTAAAACCCTTAAAATTAATTGTTTTTTCAAAGGTAAAATGTAACTGTAATTTGTTTTTATGAAAATATACCATTCAATTAACTTGAGAAGCTTCAGCAGTGAAATTCTTTAGAATTCTTAAAATTTGAAGAAAATGCTCGCTGCTGTTAGCTAAGCTAAATAAATGCTTATTAATAGAAAAAAAGAGCCCAAAATTCTGTTAAACTGTACAATTCATTATGAAAAAATGTTTAAGTGTGTGTGTGATATTCAATAATCAATAATAAAAAATTTTGATAACTATATTATCTTGATAAAAGTTAAACATAAATATATATTAAATAATTACCAATGTCAATTTAACTTTTTATGCATACGTGATTAATTACAATTCGTTGTAGGAACTCATTTTAAACGCACTAATGAATCTCAAACACATCACACTTACGATAAAAAAAAATTCTAAATTATTATATGTACAAAAAGATTTTTTTTTCTTTTTTTGGTAAAGTTAAAACGAAAATACAAATTAGTTTTTTGTACTTATTAAACATTGAAATTTGTGTATTTTTCAACAAAAAAAATGAGTCAAATAACATAAAGCAGATGAACAACAAAGGATTTGTTAAAACATTCTTATCTGAATAAACAAAATATGAAGCCACAAAGAATATTTTGAAGCGCTGCAGAGCGTTTGAAGAAATCATAATTACAGTTTGTGGCATAATAACTCACGATGAGTTGTTAAAATACGATGCAACAGAAAGGGCTGTGAATTTTAAGATCCTGGGATTTTGCAAGGTGCGCAGTCTGATAGGAAAATGTGATTTGCATATTGTGAAGCAGCAACAGGCAAGCGATAACTTCATACTCAATTAGAAAGTTCCCCCATTTAAGGTACCCCTGGCGCATTAATAAGGCACCTCATTTGCAAACCTTAGTTTTACAGAAGGTTTCGCATATTAAAAGGATATATATACTGAAATTGTTGCTCTCAGCTTTAGATTACGAGCATATTTTTTCCAACAAGATATAATAAAACTAGTTTCTTTTTTATTTGTAACTTCTTTTCCTTTCAGAATTTATTATTTTTTCTCCGAAGATTTAGAAGTGATGGAGAGAAGAATAAAGTAATCCAGGTACAGATGGTGCGTATTTTTGTATATATATTTTTTCCTACTTTTCCTATAATAGAATTATATGATTGTGTTGAATAAAAACACCGTAAAATACATTTAAATACTTATGGATTTGTTCAAAGTATTATTCAAACAATGTAATCATTAAAAGATATATTTGGACTTATGCTTCGATAGCTTTTTTTTAAAAATTTAGCATATTAGTAAGTTGTTATAAGTATACAATATGTTATAATATACAATGTTACGTACGTAGTAAGTAAAAAATGTTAAAAATTAAAATCTAAGATAATGTATGAATTTTAATCAAGTGAAAATGGAATTTTATCTTAGTAAATCCAGTTTCTTATTAACAAATCAAAGATGTTTTTATTTTATTCTATTGTGGAATATATAGAAGAATAAGTAAACCACAAACGGAACATAACTCATTGGCTAATATGCACATATAAGTGAATGTAAAATTTAAGTATATTATTATACTACATAAACACAAAGTAAAATTAATTTCTAAATTAAATATTTTTTATGAATAAGATTATTTTTTAACATCATGAATTAATCATGCAATAAATTAAATCGTTTAAAATGATTAAATTGACTAAATAATACTGATTTTGTTAGTGGAAAAGTGGGATTTATTTGCTTCAAGGCACCAATCAACATGAGAGTTCTTTGTAAAAGCTGCATTGCTGTTAAGGGCAATCATACCCAAATTAAACCCGTTACAAGTGTCCTCTTGCAATTAATTTTTGGAATATGATGCTTTTATGAGTGATTGCCATTAATTTATTATTAAAATCTTTTTTTGGTAATATTTTAAGATAATTTTGTATCAATTTGTACTTGATTTATTTTAGTTTTTGAAAATTCGCCCAAATGTGTTCCTTAAATTTTGCACACCAGTGTATTTTAAGATGAGTTATATTAATTGCAAAAATAATGTAAAGTATAATGAAACTTGTTTTCCGCATTACATAAGCATTGAGATGAATATTAATATGCTTTCTTCAAGAAATTCAGGAAATGACGAAATGTAACTGCCAGTAAATAACAAGTGCAACACATCCGGCGTACTTATTGGTGTGGTGTGGTAGTTAGGAGAGGGGGGTGCCAGCTCAGGTGTCGTCCACGTCACTTGACCATGGTTCAAAATGACGTGGTCCGTCGCCAAAAGCCCTCGTGTAGCTGAACAGTGCGACGTTAATATTCACTCACTCATTTACTCCGGCGTACTTATATAGAATGGTGAAGCAAATTAATTTACAAATATGAATTTAAAGATACGATAGTTTCAGTAAATTCATGAAACGAAATATTTTTCCTAATATAAATATTTTAAGGAAGTAAATGCAACTGAATTTTGCGAATGTCAAAATGATCAATTACAATCTTGCAATAGATGAAAAAAATAAATGATTTAAATACCTTATATTTGTCATAATTAAGGTTCCTTTATGAGAAAAGTTCCCGAAATGAGCTAAAGTGAGTGTTTAGATGAAAGAGTTACTATGAAAGTCGAAGTTTATCCATATTATAAGGTACGTAAGTGCATGTTTGTGAATGTTAATGCAAAAAACAAAAGAAAACGAAACAGCAACCTTAAACCTACAGTTCTATTTTAATGTTAACTTGTAAGGCTGTCTAAACGACATGCTTACAACTAAGCATGCTTTATTGGTAGCATCTAGCGATGTGTGGCAAATCAAGAACAAATAGGAAGGATATACAAACAACTAACAGGAATTAAAACTAGATCTATAAAACTAAAAACTAATTAAATAAAAACAAACTAATCATGCAAATGCTAAAATAAAATCAAATTAAGTTGCACATTTTATAATCTCTTTCATTTTCATCTCAAATCTTATATTCATAGATGTAAAATAAACAATTATACAAATATTTAATGTATAATACAGTACAGATAAATGAAAATACAGTAGTCGCAGCTTAATGCAAATATATTTACAACTACACAAATCATTAATTTCTCTCTACCTCCCAAAGCTTATCAAAATCATTGGAATAAACTGTTTTGCATTTAATCACGATAATTTTTTAAAAAATTAAAATTTCCGCTAGGGCTGTTTTTTTAACAGCTTTGAATAAAAGAGAATAAAAAAGAGAAGAAAGAAAAAGAGAATAAAAAAAATCTCCTGTGAGAAAAAAAATTATTACACTTTTATTTTTCTATATAAAAAAAATCGACGAAATTTAAACTGATGAAAAGTAAATCCTGAACATAATCCTCAGGAGTATAAAAAATAAAGAGAAGGAATTTCAAACAGTAAATAATATAAGATTTTTTTTACAAAATGAGAAGAAATTTACCGAAATATTTTTCAATAAAAGCAATCACATAATGATTGACCAGGTTTATAAAGAAACTAGAATGACACAATATAAATATTTATTGTATGTTTCGGGCAAATACTAACGAAATTCCATATTTCGGTTATTTGTTTTTAAAAAAAGTTAATATCAAACTATCTAGATCTTGATGCGATTTCATTAAGCTGTGCTTACTGTATTTTAATTAACAATAAAAGTTATTGGGTTAGTTTTATCGATTTACCTTACATACACATATATACACAAAAAAATTAACTAAAGTGTCAAAAACAATTGTTATCAACAAAAAAGCAACACACTAAAAATTAGAAAATAAATCCAGAGAACGAGAAAGAATTATATATATATGTTACCGTTAAAGTGTGAAATCCTTTATTTCATAGAATAACTATTTCATGAAATAACTAGACAAGTCAGTTAAAATATATAAAGTTATAGAATTCTACAATTTAACTGGGTATTCTATACTATAACGACTACTTGATTGTTAAAGTACGAAAAACGGCACTCGAAAGTTCTTTGAACTGGTTCTAGCTGCTTTTAATCCGTTTTGAACTGCTTATATCTGCTTTGCAATTACGTCTGTGTGTACGCTTCAGTCTGTTGGCGATGTATTTATGTTGCGTTTTTTTTTACATTTTGGATTATTAACTAATATTTTTGAAACCTGCTTTCTAATAATGACTTCTGCAAGAATGGAAGATTAACCTGCAAATAAGAAAGATTCAACACGAGAGATTTGAATCTTTATTAAATAAGCGTGGGACAAAGTAAAAAAGCGCTGCGATTATTCTTGAAAAATTATTCACTTTGAAAGCAGAAGTAAAAACTGCTAAGACAGCACAGAAAAGTACCACGTGACTATTAGTTACTCCAGCATTATAATTTCCTTAAAGTTCAAAGAATATAAAAGTTAATTGTGCCAGAAACACATGCAAAATATATTATTTTTTTTCTTTCTGTTTAAGTAATGCTAGCAATATGGGCAATAATAAACTATATCATCTGTTTTTCCTTATTATTTGTTAATTAATCACCCGCAATAGGGGTTAAATACATTTTTCGACAGACTTTAGCTATTTATGATCAATTAATTTATAAAATAACTTTGAAATTGTTTATTTTTCACTTTAACAGTCTATCATTAGTTATTTCATAGAATAACTACGTAAAGTAATTTTTTTTCTATTATATACTTTAACTGACTTGTCTAGTTATTTCATGAAATATCTAGTTATTCTATGAAATAACTCAATTATATACTTTAACGGTAACATTTAATATATATATATATATATATATACACATACATATACACACACTTTTGTCACTTCACCTTAACTTGAGAATAGCGATAGCTATTCCATGATGTCATGGTATAATAAAATGGCTATGCGCTATTAGTTAATTATATGCCACCCGGCAGAAAACAATGGAGTTAATATTCTTGTTTCGAAAATGATAACGAGATACGGCGAAAAGTTAATTACAAAGTTGTAGAGAATGTCATTGATTTAGTACAAGATACCTTACACACAATAACACTACCCCAAGCCCATGATGATCCTAGGAGGAGAGGATTTTTTTTTACCAATAACTAATCGGCGTCGTTATTAGTGGTAAGGTGTGTCATTTTGGTTCAAAAAGAACGATGATTCAAATCCCACAACGGCATGCTTTGTTGGTTGTTTTAACACCATTTTTTGTATGCTGCATTCCATTCATGGAAATTCGTTTTTCAGAGCACAAACTCAGACCGATTTTAATATGTGAGTTGTACGAAATTTATGTATCATGCAAATACGTAACGAACATTATGCTTGTTCGACTGGGACCACAACAAAAGAAATGAGTAAATATTTATAAATTCAGAATAATGTAGAAAATTTCAAATGATTGTATATTGTAAGACGATTCAAATTTGTGGTGAATGAGGGCATAAGGCAAGAACAGCAGCGTGGCTGTATCGAGGACGTCTTCCTGAAGACCCATGTTCTTCAAGGAAGGCCATCCAAAATGCTATGAACGCCTCAGGTGAGACAGGTCATGTGACAAATTGTCCTTAATCTGGAAAAACAGTTTAAGAAGGATGGCAATTTCAACATAAAGAAGTATTAACAAATGCATTCGAACATTCGCAAGCAGAACAAAAGACATCAGTACAGACTACAGGCCCCCCAAAAAAAACAGCATTTTTAAAGTCTTAAATGAACTAGAGGCTCATCTGTACCTGTTAATACCTGGACGGGTCCTACTGGTATAGACGTTACAACTTGTGTAACTCTATCTTAAAACAGAAGTGAAGAGAACGTTCTTCCAAAATGCAATATGGAATAAGCTACGCTTTTCTTGCAATGAAATGTACACCTATTATTGGTCGTAAAGAAATCCCATAAGTAAATAAATTCAACATCATGTACGCGCGCGCGCGATGGCCAATTTAAGGCTGTTTTCGTCTTATGTACAAGAGCGTAATATTAACGCGGAACACATTTTCGGACAGAAAAAATGTCTAAATTTTTATAAAATTTTGTGACATTCTAACTCATGCCTTTGTTTATAATATAGTGTTTTTTTAAAATTTCAAAATATTTCATAAATAATTAGTTTTTTCTTTTAACATGTAAATGGATATATCATTTACTATTAAAGGTATAGGAGAAAAGATGCGAAACACATTTTGTACAAGAAAAAGTGTGTCAACTCGGATAAAAATGAGTAGTATGATAAATTAAGTGATTCTCTACAGGATAGTGAGGCCAGAACATAATATTAATGTTTGAGTACTTTTATATCTAAAAAAGTATTCCGAATTTGGGTCCTATTCTTTAACATTAGCCGAAAACAGCCTTAAGGTTTACTGCGAAATTTTTCTCACAAGTGTAACGAGGCAAGTATATACGAGGGCATGTAAACTGGAGCAGGTTATTTTAAGCTTCTGTAGGACGTAATATTTAGTTTTGTTGAAAATATATCCATGTCTTAACTTTGAAAAGTGTGGTTTAAACATGACGTTGCCCTAGCGTATAAGTCATCAAAATAAAGCTGTAAATGAAGACATTGCAACGTTAAATAATCGTGTACGGTGATTAAGTAGTTGACCAGATCTGACCTCAATGGGTTTTTCTCTTTGACGATATTTGAAACAGCAGGTGTATATGATCCCTGTATCAACACTGAATGACTCTGTGACATTGATGCTTATGCCAGTGTGTATTCTAATGTACTGAAACGTTCAGAATGAAATTAAAAAAAAAATTCGAGATGTGTGTTCTGGTTAAAATAAAATATTTTGAATTCTGAAAATAAAGGTCTCTGCTGATAACAAATTGTTCCCTTTTAACTGAATTTTTTCGTGAAGTAAAATTGTTAAAAATTGTGAACCAACTATCTAAGCATTTTACATTTTCTATTGTAAGTATTATTGAACGCAAGTGTTGTCTATTCGAACAAAACTGAAGATACTCTACAATGTAATTTACTGCCAGGTGGAGCTGCCACAAATCTCATCCTATGGTGTATAGTTACTTTTGTACACGTGACATGCAAAGACAACAGCCATCGCCATTTTTAAATTAAAGTGAAGGTGACAGGACACATTTCATTTAATATTAAATTTAAGAAATTTATGATGTAATTTTTATAAAAAATACTTATTAATAAATAAAACTCCAAAATTCATGTTTTCAAAATTCTACTGTGAAAATTACCAAAATGTTGGTTTATATAAGAATATATGTGTCTTTAATAAAAGTATTCTTAAAAATTTTCTTTCTACTAAAAAAAATACGCACAGAAGATAAAAATCACAATTAGTTCATAAAATAAAATTAGAATTATAAAAAAATTAATTTTTTTATTAAATGCCTCTATTTTACTGAAATAATATTTCTAAAACTATTTACCGATTTCAAGTTTCAGGAAAATTGTCACAGCTGCTTTGTTTATATAAAGACGATTGCAGCGAGCAATTCTAGATAGATAACTAAAACTATTCTATGATTAGTTCAAATCTGACCGACATTTCCATAGGAATATTGGCTGTTTAACATTTTAATGCTGAACAGCTTTAAAATGTTAAACAGTTTACACACTAAAACATCTAAAAGGCTGTATTCATCTAGAACAGGACTAAAATTTGGAACATTTTTTCAAACAGAAAAAAAAAATCTCAATATTGATATAAGTATACTAGTGTGAATGTAAGAAAATAACACATTCTTGTTCATAATATTACGTTAAGTATTGATAAATACCGGATTTTAACCTAACATAAATTACAATTATAACAATGCAATGGGAGAAATACGGAATGTATTTAATAACTACATAAATAGTTCAATTCAAAAGCAGTAAATTATAGAAATATAACTAAAGTACGCTTGCTTCATAAATCAGAATATAATATTAAAGATGAAAGTAATTTTTTTTCCTGTTGGAAAAAATGTTCAGAATTCCTACTCGCTAATATTGGGGCAAGGATGGGTTGTAATAAAGAACTATCTCCATGCAGCCATTTCGAATAAAGAGTTCCTACTCGAAAATGAAATGAAATGGGATGGTGCTCACCTCCGACCACTCTCCTACCCTCCAGGTGCTCCTGCACTTGCTGTTGTAGCATTCTCTTTTCCGCCTCGGTCGCGTCTTCTCGTCACAGTGGGAAAGCGGCAAGTCGGTCCCGTTGTTCGAGCGGCAGAAGATGGCCCGCTTCTCGTACGAGGTGTGCCACGTGAAGCACTGGGACTCCAGACACTTCGAGAGGTACAGCAAGAGTCAGTGTCATCGTAATCCAAAGAATTTGACATTAACAAGTAATATAAACAAAAAATTTAAGTCAATTCCTAATTAGGTCAACAAAGAAAAATTTTATTTCAGCTACTTTTTATTAAATAGTTACAATTAATATAAATATGTAAAAACATAGGACAGAACCACAATATTAAGCGGTAATTAATTTTTATTCATTATCATTAAAGTATAGTATTGTCATCTAAAACAATCGTGTCTTAAAATTTCCGTTCAACTGAATGCTTTAAAAGGTGAGGGAAAAAAATCTTTTTAAGTTTTGACTCAAGTCGCTAAAAATGAAACCAATGTGGCGCTGTATATGTAATACCTTAAATAATTAGTTTTAGTCCATAAAAATTTTAATTATAGTTAAATTATCGTATTTTTACCCAAAACAATAGTGTATAGAAAATTTCAGCTCAAATGAGCGCTTTAAAATGAGAAAAAACCTTTTTAAGTTTTGACACAAGTCCGCCAAAATGGTCGCTAAGTAGCCAAAAATGATGCCAACGTGTCTCTGTATTTGTAATTCTTTGAATAATTAGTTTAATCAATTAAATTTTTATTAATTATAATTAAATAACTATTGCCATCCAAAATAATCATGTATATAAAATTTCAGCTTAATTGAACGCATAAAATGTATTTTATTAACGATTGAAAATTCCACGAAGATAAATAAATAAATATATAAAGAGTGTGAGCTAATAGTAGGAATTGAAAAATATTTCCGCATCATTGTTTCATTCAGATGAGATAAAAAATAGGCATTAAGTGATTTTTTTTTCACTACTAATTAGATTTTTGTGTAAAGTTTTTATTTTAATATATGAATTAAAAATAATTTATAGCGAACAAATGTCTCCTATTAAATACTTTAAAAAAATTTCGTTGAAATTTTTTTTCCATATATTACTAAGAATTTTCCTTCGCCTTTAAAGAAGCATTTCCTTATTATGTTATGAAACTAAAATATTCGAAATGGGCTCGTGTGATGTCATTAGTAACATGATACTGAGAAACACGTATTTTTAGCCAATCAGTTCAAAAACTCATGTGACGTCATAGTCCCACGAGATAAAAGCAATCATGTGTTTCCAGTTAATCAGTTCATGCATTTTGCTACCAACTTTTGCTCTTTCCAGACATTTTTCTTATAAAATACGAATTTGTCAACAGCGATAATGTACACAGGTAGACAAAATGCATTTTATTTAAAAGTACATGCATAAAATAAGATTTTTTTTAAAATTTTAAAATCTTTTTTGAAGAAGTTTACTTTTTATAACATTTGAATATTTTTACCCAATTATAAAATTATAAATTTTAACAAGTTTTGCAAAAAGAAAAATAAGTACAACTATTTTGTTGTCTTTTTTGAATTCAATGAAGAACACGTGTTTGTCTTTATCATGTGGCCGTTTTGAATTGAGCCCATTGTAACAAATCTTAATTGAAACTTTAGAAAATATTCTTTGCAGTCAATATCGTTTTAATGCAAATAAAATATACAGGTAGCGGCAAAAAAAAAAAACCTGACAAGCAATTTTTTATATAACTTTATAAAAAATTAAGAATTTAACAAAATATAACAAATAATATAATACGAGTACACTCGTACTAATAAATAAATTTAATTGGTTTCAAAGTGACCGCCGTTTGCAAACGCTTGCAGAAATTTTCAACAGTAAACCTCAAGTCTTTTACCTTTAAAGTACCCCATTCCCGCAGAAGTGATTTCTTTAAAGAGTTTAAAGCTTTTGTGGGGTTTAGTGCAGGCCCTGGACTCTAAAATGGACCATACACTGTAATCCAGGGGATTTAAAGCCGGCAAGTAGGTGGGCATTCTTCAGATGATATCATGTCTGGAAAATTCGCCTTTCACCACTCTTGTGCCTTTTTGGCTATGTCCAGAGTCTTGTTGAAGCGTCCAATTTGCATTTCCGAAATGCTTTTGGTCCCACGAAAGTACAACAGCTTCAATAATGTCCCTCCGGTAAAATATTTGATTGATTTTAACGCCCTTTTCCACAAAAACCAAAGGTGTTTTGCCACTTGCACAAATTCCGCCCCAGACCATGACCGACTTTGGATATTGGCGATGTTTAACAATTTCCGAGGTACTTGGAGCGTCCAAACCAGATTCTATCGTATTGGGAGTTATGGATTTGTTGAACCGTAAAGAGTTTCTCATCAGTGAAAAGGATTCTCTCCCAACGCTGACTTGCGGCCCGGCCCATCTCAAAAGTTTTTGGCATCTTCGGAGCTGTACGAGTTTAATTTTTTCAGTGAGAAGCTGAACTTTTCGCAACTTGCAAGGGTTCAGTTCAAGCTCCGTTTTTGCTATTCGCCTCACCGATCTGTCACTTATTTCCATGTCACGAGCGATCTATCTCACGGAAACCCTCTTATTTCTCTGGACTCGCTTTCCGATGGCCTTACGATTCCTTGCAGTGTTTACAGTGCGTTTTAGCCCACTTCCTGGACGTAGACCATCATTGCCAAGCTCTTTGATACGGCAGATTGCATCGGACACTGTTTGTCGAGTTACATTCAGCAAACGAACTGTCGTTTTCCTTGCTGAAACAACTTTAAAATAGCAGACCTTTTGCTCGACATTATCAAAAACACATAAATCAAAGTAAAAACTAAGAAATATATTCAAAAATATTTTATTTTTAAAGTGTTAGATAAAGAAACATGAAAACATCAATTAAAAGGAAATTCGTTAACTATTCTACTAGGAAAGAAATGTGTCCGAGTTTTTTTGCCGCACCCTGTATACTATTTAAAACCGACGCGTTTTAGTACGCGAACACACACATTTATTTAGATTGCGGATCTATCTGGTAACATTTCGAATGTAATTGTGGTTGAAAGAATGCCATTTATTTAATGACGATAATTAGATGTATTTTTAAGACGACACAAAACATGGAATAACATTTTTCACTCCCTTTCAGCATTAAAAAGTGGCTTCTTTGTGTAGATAAAATTACTTTTCCATATCGTAGAATGATGTCATACAGAAATGCAGAAACTCTTCTTGACATTACAGAAATTTTAAATAGTTAAATACTTTTGGAAAAACCTTAAACATCTTCACTGGACATAGAAGTCAAACCTCAAATGGAATTTTTGAGAAAATTTGTATTTAAAAGTGACTGGAAATTTTCACTATTTACATGTTAAATTGTAAAATCCTATTTCAGCCCAAACCTTTGGCTAAGAAAAACAAGTTGTGCCAACAACTCTTTTCCCCCCCTACATTCTATCTAATATAAGAATAATAATTAGCAAAGTTGGCGAAATAGAAATGCGTAGGCTAAAGTAGGATTTATTACGAAACGAAAGAGCAAATTCTCTTAAAAATAATGGTTTGAAATTTTCATCTTATTTCTAAGCTTTTTAAAGTGAATCTTTGTGAGTTTTTGATAACATACACATGAATCTTTTACCATTATAAATTTTAAAAAAATATTAACACCAATAATAACTCTTTATATTGAAATTTCTTTACAAACACGGATTGGATTAGAAATGTTCTACCGAGCTAAAAGATTTATCTTACATTATGAAATCTTGAAGTTAAATATTGTTCCATTTCAATTTGCACTTAAATAACTAAAATTATCAAAGATGTTTATTTGAAAACTCAATAAAATAATATCACTGATTCGAAAACAACAGAAGATATTCAATTATAACTTATAATTACTCGTTAAGTTCCTAAAATTCATAGCACAATCTGAATTCAAAAATAAATTTAAATAGTTATTGTCTACCACATTTTTACAAAATATTAGTTCCCTTCCCTCAAAAAATTAAAATTGAATTTTGAAATAACTTTAAATTATTATCCGTACCTGTGACCATGGAGCTGTCTCCCAGTGCGGGCAGTCCTCGTAGCCGCAGCTTTGTAGATTGGTAGGCACTGCAAGTCCAGCATCCTCACATAGACTGCTATCAACTGGTTTGGAGACGTTATTGAGTCGTACTAAACATTGCGAAGATCGCACCTGGAATAACAGCACAAATGATGTATAACCAAAATCAAATAACAATAAATATATTTTCCCATTTTCATTTTTTTAAATTTATCTAATATTGCATCACATTTTATATCCTAGAGCAGGGGTGTCCAACACGCGGGCCGCATGTGGCCCGCCAGTACGTAAGTTGCGGCCCACCGACTCTTTTTTTTTAAAATTTAAATATCAGGTTTTAAAAGTTTTTTCATTTTGAAATTTATTTGAGGAGAAATTATATAATATCTACAATGTATTTGCCTGTTATCCCTGTTCTTGTTTCAAAATAAATCCTTTTTGATAATAGAAATGTCTTTTACATTAAAATAGATTTACATTATATCCAACAGTTACATTTGATTTTACTATAATAAATTGCTTTTTTAATAAATTCTGAATTGCATTATACATATTCTTTACTATGGATGGTACATGATTTTCTGTGTGTGCGGCTTTCATTTCTCCTCCTCCTTTTATATTTGGAGTGCCCAAAAATCAAGAGGCAATCAGAGATGCTTTTTAAAGTTTAAAAAAATATATATTCAGGACGGTTAAGATAAAGGGCAATGTATACTTAATCGTTTGTGAATGACAGTACAATCAAATTTCAACAATGAGTAACGAAAGATCAGTTCAAAAGGAACACCGTAATTTTCAAGAAAATGGCAACCGGAATATTTTAAAAATTATTTGTTCATTGCATTACTATATTATCCATATCTTCATACGTGAAAAATAATGAAAACTAAAACAATAGTTCATTCTGTTTTAATTTTGTACTCCAATAAATGTTTTTTTGTTTCCAAATCTGATATAAAGTTACATATTTTTATGTGTGGCCCAGGAGATTATAATGTTTTTCCGAAGTGGCTTGCAAGGTCATTTGGGTTGGACACCACTGTCCTAGAGTCAACAATTGTTATATTGTATCACGCGTATGTTTTGTAAGTTATATTACTCAACAACTACATAGAACTTTTCTAATATGGAAAACACTTTAGTATGACTACAACACTATCTACCCCACTAAGTAATTGAACACCTGTGTGATAGAAGAGATAAACAAAATTTATATTCATATTCAATAATTGGTAGAACCTTCACCTGAAACAATTATAACTTTAATTCTTTGAGGTATTCTTTCCACAAGTGTTTGGCTGATGGATAGTGGTATTTCTTCCTCTCGGCTTGGAGAAGACATGCAAGTTCTTTCACCGATTTTGGACGGTTGCAGCACCGCTTAATTCTGTGACCCAACTCGTTCTAGAGGTTCTCTACAGGATTCAAATCTGGACTCTATAAAGGTCAGTTCAATTGGTTCACCCCACTGTCATCATATCCATCCGTTGTGGACCTAGCAACATGACAAGTGGCGTTGTCATTCCAGAAATAAAAGAGATCCAACCCGAAATATTGACACAGCATGGAAAGCATATTGTCCGGCAAAGTGGAGTAGGAGTCACTGTTGAGCTTGCCATGAATTTAGATCAAGAATTCTAGTCCATACCATGTGCGTGTGAGAGAGAGAGAGAGAAATATCCCCAGACCATAATTCCTTCTCCACCAAATTTTACTATAGGCACAATGCATTTCGGTAAATGGCTTCTCCAGGCATACACCAAACCCAGACTTTGCATTCCGACTGATAGAGATTGAACATTAATTCATCCCTCTAGAGAACATGTTTCCACTCATCCACGGTCCAGTTTCGAAGCGATGCACCACCTCAATCGAGCCGCGCTGTTAGATTTTGTACTCAAAGGCTTACTAAGCAACATTCCAGGATGCTTGTTGGAACTCTTGGAGTATGTGAACCATCGATTTTGGAAGGGTTTTTCAAATTTCTTTGGACAGCACTCATCGGTCTCTATCTCTTAGTTTCGCGGATTTGCCGGGTTGAAGCATATTCCGACAATCACCATTCACCGTCCACTTTTTTAAACACAAAAGCCACTGTCAATTCTGGAATGTTTAACTCAGTAAATTTGTCTCTCGGAGATCGGATATTTATTTCTATGATATCCGATAATCAATCCCTTCTCGAAGTCAGACAGCTCTGAATTTTGTGGCATTTTGCAAGCAACTAATGCCAAAGCTGTTTCCAACACGATATGTAATTACAGAATGCGTGACGCGCGTAAGTCAGAACCGCAGATATCTTCATTCGCAAGGGTGTCCAAATATTTATTGGTAGTTAATGTATTTTGCGGGGAAATCTTTAAAATTTCACCTAATTGTAAATTATTTTCCGAAAACTATTAATTCTTTACATTCCGAGCCGTCCCAAACGTTATTTACCAGTAACTCGGCGGAATATGTAAAGAAACCATGCACTTACGAATCGTTATATTATACAGTAAAAGCTTTGAAACAAAAAAAAAGGTATTATAAAAACATTTAATTTACATAAATTCGTAGACACAAATATTTTTTTTATTAAAAAAATTAATATTTAATTTTTATTATTTTGTATATGATAAATTTTGAAGCAGACCCCAATATGTATTGTAGCCTGCTATTAAAGCAGGTTTCACAATAAATCGTTTGACATCTTCCATTGATGTTTTCCTGTCAGAACAAACAATACAGTCCCCCTCCCTTTTTTCCCCTTCTCAAACATTGAGAATATATCTTTCATTCTACATTGTGTGAGTATGTCTGCCGAAAATGTGGATGGACATGTTCTTCGGTCCCGAAAATCACCTTTCAACTGATCTATGAGTTTTAATGAACTTGTAATGTGACATTGGTGTTCCCCCTACTTCCGAGGTTCGGTAAATTTACATACGAATTGATAATTCACATTTTCTTTTAACGTAAAATAGGCCGATACTTTTTTAATGTCTTAGTTATTGTACCATATTTTGATCCGATTTCTGCCATTTCAGCAGAGAAAAACAAAATGTTTTTCTCAAAAAGTTGCTTCCCTGTAGTAAAATAAACTCGTAATCACTAATAAACTTTGATGCACTCTCAAAGAGGATAGCAGAATGTAAAAGGTTAAACATTGCCAGGATAACATCAAGGTGAGATAAAATACTTCCATAACACGATTGCAATTGCCTCATACAAGAACAATAACTTCAAAATAGAGATGGCGAATGTATTCATTTTCTAAATATTTAATACATTTAGTCCCCTTTCCCTACCCAAAGAATATTTTAGACCAGAACGAGGAGACTTTATAAGTTTGAAAAAGCAGTATTAGATTATTTATTAAATACCTTATACCCATTTATATAATGTACAGGTTAAAAAAACCATGTTGAAAAAAATTCGAATATAATACACAAAAAAATGATGTTATTATTTTAAAACTCTTACTGTTCAGCAATTATATTGTTAAAAAATTTTCTTCGATTTTTATAATTTGTCAAGTAATTATTAAATCTAGCAATTAATATGCACTTAAAACGAAAAACGGATTTCATTTTAATTGTCTGATAAGAAAGTCAGTTTTTTATTGTCGAATTGAAACAGTATTCTATCAAAATAATTTAACTCAAATAATCTAATAAATTTCCAACTTCATTTTAAGAAAGCTGAATGTGGTCATACTTTTTAAATATAAAATTTTAAAAAATCGATTAACGTAGACTAGTGATTCTCACTTTTTTTTTGTTGCGGCACACTTTTAACAATTTCAAAATTTGGCGGAACACTAACAATAAAATAATTTTAGAAGAATTTTACTTATCTATAATACACTACATGTAAAACAGTTTATGCTTATAATTTTCAATATTAACTAAAATAATACGCACGGCAAAATGTTTTTTGAGTAATTAATGACAAATCTATTTTCATATAAATTGATGTTTGTATATATGAAATCGCATCACTCCAACACCGTTCAACCCATGACTATGAAAATTGGCATGTATATGCATTTTTTGTGGAGAAGGTTTTTGTGCTATCCTCTTTGTTGCAGCTCCCCACCAGGTGGCGCTACAGCACATCAACTGCACCGTTCAATCAATCCCGAAGTTGCCCACAGGATCCCCAAAATGATGTCAACTTCGCTCTATCACCAACATTTCGCTGTTTCTATTAAATCGCCATTATAATGTGTTGCTAGCTAATATTACAAATTTAACAAAAAAAATGCAACATAAAGTATAGTATTAACGTATAGCACATTCAGATATAAATTATTTATACTTTTTTAAGCGTTCACAACACAACATGTGTAACAATGTGTTACTTTTGCTGAGCAGAGATCAGCTTAGGAAGGTGTTTTCAAAAATCGACCCACAAGAGAGTTACGAAGCGTTATAAATTTTAAAAAATCCTTTTTATCAGCTATAGATCTACAGACTTAAAATTTAACAAAAAGGGTTTTTGTTCAGCTGAGATATGCAAAAAGCTTTTTTTGCTGTTTAATTTGCAATCCACGTAAAATTAACATTAAAAACTTCTTTATCGTTCCATCTGTATTGTTTAATTTTTCAATTCACCCCGTGCGAAGAACGGGTATACCAGCTAGTTAGTTATAGGAATACATTTAATGCAAAATTTGAGCATGATAATTTGTGATAATTTCGTTTGTATTGGGTCGTAAAAATGATAACTCCGCTCTCATTTCGTCATGTATATTTAAAAGTCTGAATTTTTTTTTTTTCTCTTACATTTTTATATTTGTTCATGTTGAAAATCCGAATACCCTCAAATGAGATGCGGAAAAATGTAAAAATATTTTAAAGCTTTTTGGCTATTATGAGATAACCGCCTGTAATTTTAATCCAAAATAAAATAATTGACTCTTCCGAATGTTTCGAAAGCAAATCTCGATTATTACAGAGCGAAATTAGTTTTTTTCTTCTTCATTCAATGTTTATTCATATACAGATATATGCGTTATCACAAATGGATTATGAACCCAATAAAAATTTGGTGCAAGTTTGATATCACGGGGTACGCGCCAAGTTGTCGTTTATGTTCGCCAAGATGGGCGATTACGTTACAATGTGGTTACCTTGATATTTTGCAGTTTTTTGGAATATTGCAAGTTTTCAGTACTTTTTAATTGATTTTCATTATTAATTTCAATATTAAGTAATTATTTTATTAATAATATATAAAAATACAATTATTATACGTAATCATAATATTCGTTATTTATAATTGTTTTTATTATATTTACTTGTATATATTCTTACATATGTTATTTATTTATGATTATTATTATGCTCTTTATTTATATATAATTGTTTTTTTTTTGTTATTCATTTATAATTATTAATATATTGTTAACTTATAATTATTACATTATATATGTGAGCATTCTTATTTATAATGTTTATAATATTACATTACGATGAGATTCTTGTTTTTTAATTACTATTAAATGATATATGATTATATATAATAATATTATTATTAAATCATACTATATGAATATTATGTATAATTACTATTAAATTATATTATAAGAGATTATTATATACTGCATAATATTATTAGTACATGTTACTTTTTATTATATTACATTGTTATTCATTATTTATTGATTGATCTTGGTTATTCTCAATCTCTTCCTATATTCTTTTGAAATATATTTCAATGTATTTGAAAACAATTATTTTAAATTATCTTCCCGACGATTTGATACCGCTAAACCGCCATCTTGGGTTCCATTCCAGCGACAACATGCGCTGCTTGGCGCCTTGCCCGTGATATCAAACTAGTTCCCAAATTTTTTATATCCATCTATCCATGAAAGTATGTTAAATATACGACAAATACCTTTAGTTTATTTCTATAAAACGGCCGAATGATTCGGTTCCGTATTTTATTTTTTCAGAGTATAATTAATAGTTTAAAAAAAAATGGCGGCACACAAAAGTGAGAATTACTGACGTAGACTATTGATAGCGTTCATTTCAATGCATTTTTGTGGTGTTTCCCCCCTCCCCCCATAAATTAATGAAGTGTACGTAAGAACCATAAAAGAGTGGGAAGTGTACATGAGCATGTTTCAATGAGATTACTGTTTTAAAATCATGCACATAGAAAGTTCAGTTGCAAAAAACTTTCCTATAAACTCACCTGATATCCAGATGCTCCACAGGATTGAGAACATGGTGACCAATCAGATATAACCCAGTCGAATTCCAAATTTTCTGCTTTGCCTTTTCCGAGAACAAAACTGTTCGCAACCATTCTCGTCGGATTTGGAAAAATTGAATCCTCTTCGTGGCTTGCATCGCCAGATTCTCTATCTAGGTCAGAGTCTTGGCCGGCATAGTCCCCTCTAGTGGTACCCAGGGAAGGAAGGTTCCTTAAAAGGTTTTTGATGTGAGAGGGACCATGGATACTTGCCGCTCCTGATTCAACCGAACCTATTTAGAATACAAATTCTATAAAAACTTTAGGTTTCAAGGTAAATTATTTCATACACTGAAGGTATATGTTTCATTTAAGGTAACCGACTGCCGTAAAATCATGATTTTTTTTTAAAAAAATTGACAACTTTTTTAATGATTTTATTTTTTAGCCATCTTATTAACTTTTTAAAAAAAATACCAAGTTTTTTATTTTTTAATAGAATAAAAACTACAAGTGTTTTAGTAAAAAAAGATGCCACTACTTTACATAAGATATCAAACTTTAAAATGCGTTTTACACGAAATGTGTTTTTTTCGAAAAACTTAAACAATAGCGATAGCTGAAAATGTTTTTTAAATAATTTACTGAAATTTTTTGTGAATGTTCCTTTATGTGAATATAATCACTGTTTTTTTTTTAAAGAAATTTCATATAATAACTAAGATATAGTTCTCTAGTTTTTATAAAAATTAAAATACTTATCCTGAAGGTCATTGCAAAAAGGATTAGAAAGGTAATACATCAAAATTGAAAAATTGAGAATTTGTTCATTTACTATTTGTACAGCGCTGGCCACGTTTATGAAATTTTTTGCTAATGTTTATCCATTTTTCCCATTTTAATAAAAATAATTTATTTTTCTCTTCTTAATTTTATCATTTTTTTCTTAAACTGTATCAAATAGATCTAAAATCCACAAAAAAATCTCCATATCTCCATTTTTTTAAAAAAAAAGTTGTCGCAAGTAGTCGGATACCTTAAGATTAGTCTTATATAATAAATGTAAATATTACTGAAAGAAAATCAAATGGCATCCTTTGAAAGGAAAATAATTCAAAGTATATTTGGGGGCGTAAACGAAAACAATAGCTGAAGATACAGTCTTGAATTTTATAGAATTTATAAACACACACAACCTGACATCCTTAACTACATAAAAATAAATAGAATGAATTGCACGGCCCATATAATTCCAATGCCAGATGATTATGCTGTCAAAAAGTACTGCAGTTCAAAGACACTGGAATACGGAAGTTTGGAAGACCAAGGCTGAGATGTGCAGACTCAGTGGAATCAGACTTCGGGATTATAAACGAGAAAACTTGGAGAACAAAAGTAAACAAGATATCATTATGGAGGAATTTTCAAAAGAAGGCACTGGCCCACGAGTGGATGTCTTGCCAGATATGATGATGATGAAATATACACTAAAGAGTAAAAAAAAAAAAAAAACTTGTACACCTGCCTAATATCGTGTAGGACCCCCACGAGCACCTAGAAGTGCCGCAACACGATGTGGCATGGATTCAATTAATGTTTGAAGTAGTGCTGGAGGTAATTGACACTATGAATCCTGCAGGGCTGTCCATTAATCAGTAGGAGTAAGAGGGGATGGAGATCTCTTCTGAGCAGCACGTTGTAAGGAATCCCAGATATATTCAATAATGTTCTTGTCTAGGGATTTTGGTGGCCAGCGGAAGTGTCTAAATTCAGAAGAATGCTCCTGGAGCCCTCTGTAACAATTCTGGACGTTTGGGTGTCGCATTGTCCTGCTGAAATTTTCCAAGTCCGTCGAAATGCACAATGGACATGTGAAAGAGTGCAGGTGATCAGACAGGATGCTTACGTACATGTCACCTGTCAGAGTCGAATCTAGACGTATCAGGAGTCCCATATCCCGCCAACTGCACACGCCCAATACCAGGGGTGGCGAACCTGTATGGATCAACGTGCCATTTTTTCTAAAGAAATGCTTAGTGAGGTATAGACGTGCCGTCAAATAATTTTGACTTGAGATTATTGGGAAAATAATAAAACTAAATACTAACAACACTCAAAAAAATACATTGCGTACTTTATAGTAGTAAATGTTTTAGTAATACATGAAATTCAAATTATATAAAGTAACATTAGCGTGATTTCTGCTGTTGCAGATTAGATGACAAATAATTTATATTCGGATTATAAGATGTTACTTTTTGCAGAATGCATGCTGAATTGGAGTCCTCTGACAAGTGGTTTCTAAACGAGTCTTTAATGTTATTCATCCCTGAAAATAATGACTCGAAGGCATAGGTCGATGAAAATGTGGTTAAAATAGCATGAGCTTGCCTCTTAAACTTATCTGGAATCCAATTTAATGTTTCCAAAATTTCGTTACTGTCATTTTTACTTATATTTCTTGTTAGTCTTTCTGTTTCAATGAATTCTACCTTTTTCCTTGTTTCAACTCATTTTTGAATACATATTGAACTAGACTAGAAATCAATCAGTTATATTTCAAATTCTTCAATTTCCAACCAATCGAACTGGAGCAAGTTCAGTTTATCAAATGATGTCACATCAGGGTACATAATAAACCTAAGTATTTCTGATAATTCATTGAACTGAGAAAAGCTCACTGAAAATTCCTTGACTTAAGAATCAATCGCAGTTGATCGTTTTGATCGGTGTCGTGTCCAAAATCTTGTGCCGCGTGCCATCAATGGCACGCGTGCCAATGGTTCTCCATCCCTGCCCTATACCATCACAGAGCCTCCACCAGCCTGAACGGTCCCTTGTTGACATGTAGGGTCCATGGATTCATGAGGTTGTATCATTACTCGTTTATGTCCAGCAACTCGATTCAATTAGAAACGAGACTCATCAGTCCAGGCAACATGTTTCCAGTTATCAACAGTCCAATGTCGGTGTTGACGGGTCCAGACAAGGCGTAAAGCTTTGTGTCGTGCAGTCAACAAGGGTACACGAGTCGGCCTTCGGCTCTGAAAACCCATATCGATGATGTTTCATTGAATGGTTCACAAAGTGACATTTGTTAATGGCCCAGCATTAAAATCTGCAGCGATTTGCAGAAGGGTTGCACATCTGTCACGCTTAATGATTCTCGTCAGTCGTCGTTGGTCCCGTTCTTGCATGATCTTTTTCCGACCGTAGCTATATCGTAGATTTGATGTTTTACCAGATTCCACATATTCACGGTACACTCGTAAAATGGTCGTACGTGAAAGTTCAAATTCCATCGCTACCTCGGAGATGCTGTGTCCCATCTCTCGTGCGCCGACTATAACAACACGTTCAAACTCACTTAAATTTTGATAATCTGCCATTGTAGCTGCAGTAACCTATCTAACAACTGTGCCAGACACTCGTTGTCTTATATAGGCTTTGCCGACCGCAGTACCGTACTTTGATTTTAGTTCCATATCTCTTTATATGAATACGCATGCCTGTAAGTTTTTTTTTTTTGGCTCTTCAGTGTAAATATTAACAATACTTTCAAAGTACAGCAAATGCTGTTTCACACTTAATTGAAAATAATTAATTTTTAAAATTGATGAGAGAGAGAGAAGATTACGAAGTCAGATATTTAAAAAAAAAATACGTTCATTATATATTTCAAATCTAAATTATAGTCATGATTTCATTTCTTCTACGTAAATTTATGTTATGTTCATCCTATTTAAATTAAAGTTTAAAAAAATGAAACACATTTTGGAAATTCACGAGAGTATAATGATTAAATATTTTTCTGTACACAATGACTAAATATTTTTCTGTCTTTTTATATATATAATTAATTGTTATATCCATCTAACTAAGGAGACAGCGAACTGAGGCTTTTTGCGTAGAAGATTGTGTCTCTTCAGTTTTCTGCTACTATAAGTTATTAAAAAAACTATTATTCCTACAAAAATTGTTTTCCTTTCTCTTTTTTCCTTTATGATTACTTCATGAAAAAATTACCTGCATTTACATATACATTTAAATATTTATCTGGCTTAAGATAGTTGCTTATAAAATTATTATTTCTGTGGTCTAAATTATATTTCATCAACGAAATGTACTGAAAATCAGTGAAAATACAACAATTATTCCTAAGCCAGAAAAAATTCCAATTTATTGGTAACAATGCCGCCATGGGAAGACAGATTTCCAGCAACGTTTATTTAGTTGCAGAAATGAGTTCGAAAGCATTTATAATTTTGAACAAGCAAGAGATACACTTAAAACTCCCAACAAATGACAAACACATACCTCGTGTTTTGAAATGCGCTTTAAGGTTAATAAGATGAGTGTTGAAATGACTTTTGTGTATGCAAGAAAAAAACAAATTTTAGTTATTAATGTAAACATGAAATTCTAGAACAAAGCACTTGCGGCATTCTTGGTACAGAATTTCGTTCACGAAGCTTGAGAAATTTAAATTCCCATGATGAACTTTTCACAATGGTTGTTCTTGCTTTGAGGCACAAAAATAAAAATATATACGTAATTCTTAGTTTTTGAAGAAATGTAAAGTATTACTTTGGATAAAATTGTGTTCAGATATAATAAAAAAATATTAATTGGAGCACGAGAGTTATGACGAGACTACTACCAAACCTCCCTCCCCCCTCCAGTGGGAGAGTATACATATGAATAGTTTAGGTTCTTTTTTATAAATAGGCTCCCTTTTCTGAGACTCTTTAATCCTTTGTATTCTTTCACTTACAAATTCGATTCTGCTAATCCCTGGTCTATCTGAAACTTCCACAACGATTTTGAAAGAATAATTTAAAAAAAAATTTTTTTCTTATATATTTCTATAGAATTAAAACTAGTATACTCAAAACAATAGTTTTTATAATTAAAATTGTGTAACCCAACTTGAAATATTAATTGAAAATAATATCTCCATTGATCGATAAACAGTAATTAAATCAAAATATAATATTTTGATTGATTCTGATAATGTACTACTACATAAATTAAGAAAATCGTTGTTCTCGGATAAAATTATATCATTGATGCACAGAGCTCAATAACCGTAATCCAATCATATAATGAATTACTGTAACAATCCCTCTAAAATTGGTAATATTTTAATTCGAGTAATATATAATAATGTGACATTGATTTCATACATTAACTTCCCTCTCAAATTAAAGACTCTAAAAGAGTTAAAATGGAGAATGATTTAAAAAAACTTGAAATGAATTAAACAATGAAGTTACTCCTCTACCTGGAAACCCTTTGCCTCCATGAGGAGTGCCGACATTCAATTCTTCTTGATCCGAAACGAGATCATTGCGATCGAATTGTACTTCTTTGTACTTGTTCTTGGCTCTGAGGGCGCCGTCATATGTCTGTTTCCAAGTGTCTCCATATCGAGGGGGTGGGAGAACTTGATTCGGAAGCTTTTCTTCTGATGTAGTTCCCCCATAAGTTTTGGATTTCAATTTATGTTTGTCCTTGTCTGTATTATGACCCCTTGAAAAAGAAAGAAAAAGTGATGCGGAGTACATACACAATAAATTAATTTGCAAAAATAATTAAGTTAATTTATAAAAAAACGTCAAGCCTTTCGAAGCTCAGTAAAAAATTTTAAGGTACTTGTTTTTTTATAAGATCTTAAATGTATTATATCATTTCAAGATTTTTCAGACATACACAAATTGAAATTCGTAGACATTGCGTCACACTGAACTTAAGTGTTTATTCACACTACAATGGAAATAAAAACAATTCTCTAATTTTAAAATAGTAACTGTTTGAGTATGAAATTAAGTTAATTCAGTGTGTTTCAGTATTTGTATTGTTATTTATTATGCAAATATGTTTAACTGTCACGTGATTCTATTTTAATTTATTTTTTCCGTGAATGTACTTTATTTGGATTTATTTTTTGGCTTCATTTTATATGTTTACTAGAATAGAATGGTATTTAAATATCTGGTAACAGTTTTTAGTTTTGTTTTTTGCTAGATATGGGATTCGAATCTCGGAATGAGGACAAATAGGTTAAAATTCTACTTTAGTGTTCTGTAATTCTGTTTAGTGTACTGCAATTCTACTTTGGCCTTCTGCACCCAAGGTAGCGGGTTCGACTCCGCCCCAAGTCGGTGGATTTTCATGATGCAGAAAATCGACAGCATTCATGTCGTATGATTATGCGGAATGTAAAAAATCGAATTTCGAGCTTGTCTACAACGTCTAGAACTACGTCTGCAAAGGTAACAAACACCAATACGCAGCCCCATTAGAAAAAAAAACTTAAGTGTTAGTTGAAATTTAGTTCTTGATGGCTGCTCCATTCGATTCTATTATTTTCATGATTCAACTGCTTAGTAGTATTTTGTGCAATAATCGAATATATCACTTCAAATATTGACATTTGTGTTTGAAATCTTTCATTTACAGGTCCTTTTAAATTCATTAGATAAAAAATTATATCTCGATGTCATTCATGCAGTCTTTTAATTCCACTAAGGTTAAAATTCTTCCACAGCGACTACAAACATTTTAGCAATAATCATTTTAACTATAATATTTAAGAATTCGCTACTTAACAAATATCTTACATTACATTAATTAATGACTGTGTAAATAACTTGTTATAATAAAATTCAATTTTTTTAAAGTTTTTGACCAAAATTGTTCAGCATAATTAATCTAAGTGATCAAACAAGATCATTAGGTTCCAAATATTTGCCAGTAATTAGATAGGAATGTTTATATATATATATATATATATATATATATATATTTACTTTCTATATAATTTCTAATCCTATATATATATATATACATATATATATAAATTTCAAAAAACAATAAAAAAACAATTTCTTAAATTTAAAAAAAACTCAAAATGTGTTTTGCATTTTACATAATATTATTAACTAATGCTTTTTGTGAATTAATCTTCAATTAAGAAATATACCTATGTGGTACGAATTCATCCGAATCCACTGGTTTGACGGTTGGTATAAGATCTGCTGGTGGTTTTACAGTATTTCGAGCTTGTATGTATAAAGGTATTCTTTCTAGAGTACTGAATTCAAATATAGTATCTTCGGTTGAAAATGACTTCTCCTTATTATCTAAAATAGAAAAAATATTTATTAGATATTTATTTATATAGAAAAAGTATTTTTATCGCTTTTTCTAAGTATTAATCGGTATAAAAATCAAACGTTACTGGGAAATGTGAAAAACGAAATATTTTCCCCATTATTTTATACACTCTAATATATTAGAAAAACTGCAACAATTTTCTGCAAAAATCTTGCAACTTAATTTCGTGAAATTGCCACTAGCACGAAGCCTAGCGAAGGATGTGGAACCTATCATGTATTGAAAAACGTTGGTACATTTTCAACAATATATGGGCAACAATTTCTTGTACGAATATAGCTCCAGACATGCGTAGTAAGAAGGGTATAACTTCAAGGTTACATTTTGGGGTGGAAGAGATCGCATGATATCCAATAATGCCTCAGACCACAATCGTTACAGTCCAGATTGTAGCGGGACTCCTCGCAGAAGATTTGTTGACATTTGGTATACCATTGATTACGTTGATAAGGGCAGACAACGGTATAACCACCGAATTAGTATGAAATGTCAATAGTTTCGCCTCAGGAAATGAGATTTGTACATAACCTATAAAGCAAAGATCGAAGAAACATGAGGTTTCTCTAAGGTTCCTCTTTTCTACACACATATCACTGCTGTTGCATCAAGCCTCGTGCTAGAGATGATTTCATGATACAAAAAACCACCCTCATGGAGGTCAATCATGTGGATCTGTTCGAACTCAGATGCTCGTATGGCGTTCTATGTTTCTGGAGAGACATACTGACGTCTAATAAATCATTTACACAAATCAAACGCCGATAAACACATTTCCACGACCCTTTACACTTCTTTTAATATACAGCTCATTTGGAAATACAGAGAATATTTCTCGGCCCTTTTGCGTTACTACTTCGCAATTCTGACCATTTGCATATACTAAACTATTTTGCATTCCTAGAAAATTTAGTTTAATTTGCAGGTTTCTTTTTTTTTTTGAGGTTGTAATTTTTTACAAACAGTAGTATTGAATGAAAATATATTTTTATCTTGGAATTAATTTCTATACACATACAATTTAATTTTTCTACCATTAAATAAAATTACTCCCAATAAAAGAAATATGATACAAAATGAACAAGTTAGAACATAATTTTAACATGAAATGTAGGAAAGGAAATCATTCTGTGCTATCCGACTGATTTAAAATCACCATTTTCATAAAAAAAAATCGAAATTTATTTTATAGTCTATTTTTGTAGCCTGTTTAATAAACTTTCTAAAACTATCGTACTTTTAATTCTGAGTCAGTTAGAAAAAAAAGTTATAGCTGTTTTTGTGTTTGAGGTAGTAAGTCCAAATCGAAACCGGAAGTGTGAGTTTTAGGTTGATTTTCACCGGCAAAATGAGATTTTTATTCATTTAAAATATTTTAACGAATTCTTTTTATGTTTAGTAAACTTTATTTTACTTTATAAATGTTTTAATAGATATATTTTGCTTTTTAAAATAGGCAACAGTTAACTGATTGCAATGTTGGTTTTGATTTAAACGAGTTGCTATATTTTTATCATTTGTGTTCAAAGCTAGATCTCTTTATAACTTTTTATTAGTACTTTTATATAGAGTTATAGTTATTTTTAATTAAATTAAAGTTTTCATGCCAAAAAGATCAATGAGGCCAAAAAAGATTTCCAGAGAGCAGTATTTGTTGGAGAAACGTCGATAGAAATATCAACGGGTCTTCCAAATTCAGTCATTAATTCTATTAAAAAGATTTATAAGGAACTTCGCGATCAAAATCTCCTAAGAAAAATGTCTTCACGGGAAAGCTCAGAACTGCAATGAAAGTCTTAACAATGTCCTGTGGAGTAATCCCGAAAGATAACTTTGTTGAGCAACAAACACTCCGTTTAAAGAATTATATCGCAATAATACTTAATTCTGGATATTTGCTGGTCTATTACTTTTACTTCAAAAGTTAGGAATGAAATTATGTTCTAAAATGAAAGGATATTTTTGGTACCTCGACAAAACGAGAATTGTTGATTCTACGAGGCATTTTAAATCAGATAAGAAACTGTCTCGTAAAAAAAGAAAGGCCCTTCAAAACTGTAGAAGTTTGAAGTATTAGGTTCAGGAAGGCAAAACATACAAATCTGGAGAGTTTTAAAATCTTCCTAAATCATTTAAAAGTCTTATTGCAAATATAAACCTTATTTTGCATTTTGTGAAGAATGTTATTTTTGAACATAATGTTTAACGGTAAGAGTGATATTTCTTAAAGTAAATAAAATATTCTTATGAAATTTTTTGAGTTTGTTCTTTGTATTATAATGAATGCTTTCTGCTAAAAGCTAAGGGTAATTTTTCAATTAAGGTTTTTTTTTTATATGTAATTTTATATGAAAAAAAAAGTTTTTTAAAGAAAATTCTGAGTTTTTTCATCTCGAACACCAGTATTTCATAATTTTACAGTAGAATTTGAGCTTTTTTAGTATAAAGCATAGTTAAACGCTAAAGAATTGCATTCCTGCAAACATTTTATTTATTTTTGTGATATATATATTTTTAGAGATGTTTGCAAAAGATAGAAGCAATTTTTTGTAATATTTTGGTAAAAATTTCTCAATATTTTGAAAAATAAGCTTTCAAAAAATTCTTCTTGTATTTTCATAGTTTTGCAACATACTTAATTAAAAAATAACAACTAAATGATTATTTAAGTTATATTTTAGAAAATTGTCTCCGAACCTAGTCGGATACCTTAATAAAACAGAAAAAGCAAGAAAATCCAAATATTTGGCAAGTTTATAATTAAAATACTTATTGTTTTCCACTTAATTACTAATAATACCACGATGGTTTTCTTTTCAGTGCAATAATTGTATTATATTATTCAGAATTCGTCATTTTATTCTTTTCTACGTTCACATAATTATCTGTTCTCCACGCACATCAAGAAAAGAACACTTCACTTCAGAGAAAAAACAATAATTATCTTCTAACTTCGATGAGGAAAAAAAACTCTGAACAAAGACAAACTGGAAACAAAGAATTATTTTGTTTCGTTCTTTGATATTGTATAACTTCATCGCGAGTCGCAGTCATTATATTTAATTTAAATTATAACGATAGAATGCACAACATTTAAAAATCATATATGAAGAAAAAATTTCATAATGATACTAAAAAGTTATCACGGTTTCTTAAACTATACATTAACCTTTTTAAATAATATAAATATTTTTTTAAAAAATAAAAAATGCTAAGAAATAAAATTTAAAAATAAAACATGATTTCAAGAAAGAATAATTTAAAATTAATTTAACCAAAATAGCACTTCTGAAAAATAAAAACAAACGCTTACAAAATTGTTAAGGTATCCGACTATGTTCGGAACCGTGATTTTAAAAAAGTGCATAAATGGATCGTTTTCATGATATTTAGTTTCGCTTAGATAAGAATACATGTATAAAATTATTTTAAAGACATTTGGACAAAAAAATATTTAAATACAATATTTTAGCAAAAAAATTAACTTAGAATAACTTTTTTT
>BMAV01012593.1:120075-132713 GCA_019973955.1 Trichonephila inaurata madagascariensis
ATATATATATATATATATATATATATATATATATATATATAATCGGGAATTAAACACGACACGGGGCTGAGATAGTCTGAGGTAGGTAGTTTTAACTTGACTCTGGATTTCAAACACCGATATAAATTTTAGCTAACTGCACAGTTGCAACATTTCAATTATTCACCCCGAATTCCTGGGAAGGAGAAATGTTCGTCTGAGCCCCCAACAATGGGGTAAGAGAGTAATTAGAGAAACAGTAACTCCCACATAGGGTTGGGGGAAATTTTTGCATCTTGTCGTAGGAAAGAGTAAATACATGAAATACTGATCAATTACTATTCGTCTGTCTTACATCGGTTCTTTAACTAAAAGCATTTAGTTTTTAAAGGAATGTCATTTCGTAATCTACCAGCATGGTTTTTCTGATGAAGTTCTGATATCTTGATTCACACTGATAACGTAAGCACTTATACTTAAAACTGTGGCCTTGGGGCCTAAAACGACTTTGCAGGGGCACCCTTATATTCTCCGTTACGCCACTAAAACCTCGTCTCGTTCTCGACCCGGAATCAATAATATGATCCGAATGATTTCAATCGTCAAATGTTGTTACCGAATATATTCTCCAAAATACTGGGAATTTCGAGCTGTATGCCAACTGGTGACAGTAGCAAAACTGCATTATTATGTCATGCTCGTCACCCTTGTCAAGGTGGCTTATCATTATACACCATCAGTTAACAAGTTTATCATTATCAATGGACAGGCAACAGTCAGTTGAGTTGATTTGTACCTAAGTTTGTGAGATTGTGAGTCACATTTATTTGTTACGGGTTACCGTTTGTAAGAGTTTTGACAAAGTAGGCTTTAAATTGTCTACTTAAAAGATTCGCAGGTATTTTTAGATAGGGGTCCAGGGCTTGATGAAATCTTAATATGCCACTGGTTCTCTTCATTGTAAAATTCGATTTCACAAGCATAATTTCAACACTCGGTCAAGAATCCTATCCTATGGCGATCGACAAGAAGGAGACCAACAGCATGTTATAACCCTTTATCTACCGACGGTACTTATAAGTACCACTCACTTTAAAATGACATAGAATAATCATTTTTACGAATATCCTGACGATACTTAGCAGGAATATTTTTTGAAATCCACTCTTCCAAGATATATGGCAGCACGGGTTCTATGATGAGTATTTTAACGAGGAAGGCGAATAGTTTTATAGTAGGAATTGCATTTTCAGCGGATTGCGAAGATTATCATTTTTGTCCCGAAAAAATAGTTAACGTCAAAATTTAAATGTCTTTTTTTTTATTTTGCATGTTGATGAAGACCTTAGAAAACAATTTGATTATTTATTTTAAGTGAAAAATGTATATAATTAATTTTACAGTTGATTATCTTTAATTAATTAATTAGCTCTAACGGATTAAATTTCTTAAAGGAGTATTTTGTTTATGCATATCTCTTTAATTTTCAATGTAGTGATTCAAAAAAATATTGCATGAAAAAAACTGCAGTAAATTATAATGCGGTAGATAAAGAGTTAAACGTTATGCCTCACTTTTTATTAAATATATATACTTACTGAAGTCCTGATGACTACCTTGATTCACATTAGTATTTAAATTTGGTTTGTAATGAAACTCTCGACGATTATCTTCAATCGTATCTTCCACACTATTCCCAAGGTCTACTTTAGTTGGTTTATGGGCGACTTTGTTGCGGTCATTCGTAACAGTTGGACTAGGAGGTTTAATTTCTGGAGGATTATAAGGACGACTTTTTTCGTGACTGTGCCGTTCCTCCGATGTTCTATCTTTTGTCCCTATAAATGAAATTATTCACACAAAGATAAGAATGTTTAACATGCATCAAAACTAAATGGATGAACTAATGAATCGAAACAATTAAAAAAAAAATACACATTTCAATGAACTTGACAAAAGATTCATGGAAAGAATCAAAGTAATGGCCTTCTCCTTAGTAATAGTATCATAACAAGTGTTTTTCCCCTCAATGTTACTTTTAATTATAACCTTTTCTCTCTCGTACTTTCGATTGAGAATATAAGTTCTAACGTAATGAAATAAAATGATCTAGATCAACAGTTCTTAAGATTTCGAACACCGAGGTCCCCTTTTAAGTATCAACCTGATACTATGGATCCCCAAGATTTTGAACACCCCATTCTGGCTCTCAACACATAGCTGAGTGATTTAAAAGTTCTTCAATATAATCCTAAGGCTGCCTCTACAACTTAGACAAACTTTTTTTAAAACTTATTTTTTCTCCTTTAAGGACACAGTATACAGTAGAACGTCGTTTATCCGAACGTTTATTATCCGGAGCGTCAAATATCCGGACCAGTTTTTTTTAAATTACATGTACTGTATATGAAAATGCATGAAATAAGCTGTGGCCAGATTTAGAAGGCGAAAAAGACTTCAATGACGACCATAGGGAGGAGAATACCGACTTTGTCTAATCAATCCCAGAATTTCAAGAATGCGATGAAGATGTAGAAACACCTGGATGGCATGCGATGAAGACTGTGGACTTCAAATGCTAAATGATGACGAGATTGTGACTTCTGTGCAAGAAGAATCCGACCCTGTCGACGATGAAACGATTGAAGATGAGGACAACAACGAAAGTAGCAAGGGTCCATCAAATGCTAACGCATTTTCTGTGTTAGAGACAGCTGTGGAGTGGTACGAACAACAATCATAGTACTGTCCTACTCAACTACTGCTGCTCAAGAGAATCAGAGACCTTGCAGCGAAAAAACGAAGGTGTACAATGGTACAGCTACCTTTATTTTCCACAATAAAGGTAAAGTTGCGACATTTTGCTCCTATTTTGCTTTTTCTTCAAGCACGTTTCCCGTAGTGATGATTTCTAATATTCGTGTAGTGTCCGGTTTCATATACTGCATGGATCGCATTCGGATTTCGGTTATCCGAACAATTGCGTATCCGAACGGTATCCGGTCCCAATTGATTCGGATAAACGACGTTCTACTGTACATCTAATTTTCAAAAAGTACGTTGTGTGGTAATGGCTATGTGTGTAGCTGTAAACAATACAAAAACTTAACTAACTTTATTGATCGAAACACATGTTCTGGTAGTTTTCCATTGGGACAATTTAGTGATGTAGTCTAGGAAGCACATCTTTCCATTTTTCCACGAGTATTTTCAGAGTATGTAAAAGAGGGAAGCCTTAACATTAAATGAGAGACCTTCGCGGACCCCCTAGAACGGCATTGTGAATCCCTGGGGTCCGTGGACCAGTTTAAGGACCGCTAAACTGGACGATTTACTATATTTTTTTTTCATTATTATTTTGCTGTTACATGCGTGTTTGCAAAAATTAACTCACGTGATTTTAGGATATTTTAGAAGTTTCTTAAGTCTCAATAAGGGTTTTTGGATTAAGAAGAAGGTTTCCGTCCATTCTCTCATGGGTTGAGTTGTGATGTCGCTGCAATTTTATGTTTTGTAAATATATTTTTCCTGTTTGTTAAAAGACACTTGTTTAAATAGTTTTTGCCAATAAACAGTGTCAACAACATTTTTTTCAGAATCCTTCCAGGACATCAAAATTGACACTCAAGTAACCCAAGACCTTTCATGAATATATTTTAACTTTTTACTTAAATATTTTATACACAATAAACTTAATTTATCAATGACACTGTTACTTCTTTAATAATATACATTTTTAAAATAAAGTACGTCCACACCTATATGCAAAGGAAAACACTAATATAATTTTTATGTAATTTTAAAGCGATAATTTTAATCAATATAGTAAGACTTAAAATGAGGGTATAACGTAGTAAGACATAGAACTATAGAGTTGTAACTTATGTCATGTTTCACCTGTAAATGTGGGAAGCAGATTCTCCACTGTTCTCTCTTCATCCAACTTAGGTGGCTGAATCTGTGGTTGATGCTTTACAGTTATAAAAATGTCTTCCTTAGAAAATCCAAAAACACAAGTATATTTGCCACTGTCTTTTAAAGATGCTTTTCTTATGCGCAGGGCACCTTTCATGGAGACTTTCAAACGTTTAGAAGATTCAATCTGAAAAAGAAAAATGCAACCTTTTACGATAAATTCGATAGTATCCTTTTCTAGTAAGAAGAATATCGGCTGCGAAGTCAGTCTTACCTGTTCATTATCTTTGTACCATATAATACTTGTCTTATTAGAATTCCTACTGGGACACCGGATCTTGAGATTAGTTCCAGAGAATACCACTGCTTTTCCACCGACTTTTAAGAAAACAGTTTTCAGCGGCTGCTGCTGAACGTAGCTTGAGTGGGAAGGAACGATGTCATTTTCGGAAGGGCAAGGTTTGGTGTTGCATACTTTCTGGGTTTTGGGTCGGTGCTTGGAACATTGGGAAGGGGCCAGTTCAACCACTTGACCAAAAGCCTTTTCTTTCATGCATCGGATCTTTCGAACCTTCTCGCCTCCACCGCAACTTTTTGAACACTGCATGAAAAATTACCACATCTTAAAAGGAAAACTCATTTTAAATATATCATAATGTGTACTCTTGAAGCCTACGCTTATTTTCTGAAATCAATGCAAACCTATAGGGTGCTGAAAAAGCTGCGTTTTCAAGTTTCTTTTATAAGTTTTCTCGTTAAAATAACACAATAAACAGGAAAAACACGATAGCTTAAACTAGAGCAGGGGTGTGTGAATAGCGGCCTACGAAAAGCCGTTTCTGCGGCCCTCCAATATAGAACTCACCTTGAACCAAGATTTATTTCCTGTGCACGACCTAAGATTGGAGTTGTATTTTCTACAAGGAAGGCCACGAATAGTACCGTTAATAGCCACCACCGTGCAATTTACGGTCAGTCTCTTACCCCTTACATTATAATGCTTTCATTCGGTTTCTGAAGCAGTGTACTTAGGATTAAAATTTTTTAAAATTATAGGAAACTATTTCATTAGCAGAAAAAAATTTGAAGTATGAGCTTAACGAATGTCGGTGACAAGTTTAATTTAACAATAAAGTTCTGAATATAAAGTGAGTGGCAGCTTGTAGCTGTGTTTATGTTTTAAAAAAAAATAAATAGAAAATAAATAAAAAAAATTAAAAAGAAAGAAAAATAAAATAAAACATAGCCTTGCTTTTCGCAAATACAAAATTTAGGCAACTTCTAATACTTCACATCCAAACCTGTGAAAAGCATTTATAGCAAAAAACAAAATATATACAAAAATTAATTTAATTTTTGAATTAAATCGAAAACGTTTTAAAATTAAGGTGCATTCGAGCTAAAGTAACACATACTTATTTTTATTAATGAACGCAAGAAAATTATCGAATAATATGGTAAAATATACATATATGTAATTAAACTAGAACTTTTTTTCTTAAACTTACAAAAGATTTCATTAAACTGAAGGGATGTTATTTTTACCACCAATCTCAAAGTAAAAAAATAACTACCATTTTTATTATACCTTACATACGACCGAAATACTGAAATCTTAAAATAGCACAAAAGAATTTAAAAAAGGAGATATAATAGATTTCAGCTATTTAAATAGTATGAAGATTTGTGTAGATGAAATAATCGCGAATTTTGATAACAATGGGAAAACATGAATTTCAAAATAAATTTTTCAAATGTGTTTCAACGTATTGTATCAAACTTAAGGTATCCGACTACGTTCGGAACCGTGATTTTAAAAAAGCGTCTAAATAGATTATTGTCATGATATTTAGTGTCACTTAGATTAGAGAGATTACATGTATAAAATTATTTTATATAAGGACATTTTGACAAAAAAAAATTATTTTTTTTGAAAAATTCACATTATTTTCAGAGTTACCACCAATTGAAATATATATGTATATATATATATATATATAATTATTGGTATTTTTTTCTTAAAATTGCTCCCCTCTGTTGTCGTAAAATATGGATAAA
The DNA here is from genome assembly GCA_019973955.1 of Trichonephila inaurata madagascariensis. NCBI lineage: Eukaryota > Metazoa > Arthropoda > Arachnida > Araneae > Nephilidae > Trichonephila > Trichonephila inaurata. Next base: position 126,028 of record BMAV01012593.1, read on the forward strand.
CCCACTTCTAAGTTATATAATTCAAAAATTCTAGTTGAGCCTCTGTAGAGAGGTCTAAGCTATATACAGGCAAAATATTATTATAATAGAAGCATTTTTCACAAAAGGAGAACATTTGGAAAAAAGATTTTTCTAAGTTAATTTTTTGCCAAAATATTGCATTTAAATATTTTTTTTTTGTCAAAATGTCCTAAAAACAATTTTATACATGCATTCTAATATAAGTGACACTAAATATCATGAGAATTATCCATTTATGCGCTTTTGCAAAATCACGGTTCCGAACGTAGTCGGATACCTTAATGCTACTTTATCAAGTAAATTAACATTTTGAAAATTTACCTCTTTATTTTTAACAAAATGTTTCGAAATATTATCTATATATCGAGTAAAAGAGCAAATATATTGTATAAATTTTTTAAAAAATTACAAAAACACAACAACTACACCATTAAAAATCACAGACAATCATCATTCTATACACACATTGTAATACATTTTAACAAAAATGAGAATGTTTAATTTTGACGGCGAGAGAATCTTTTACTTCTCACTTAAAACTATAATCATAAAAGCCCAATTCTAACCAAATAAGGATGAAAGCTGGCACCTAGCGAATCCCTCGTTTTCATCTCTTTTCTCAACGTTGATTACAATCATTAGCCTAATAGGAACTTACTTTGGACCATGGATCCACCTTCCATCTTGATGGGCACTCGAAAACATTGCAAAACTGCTTCTCCAGTGGTGGCGGCTGCGGGCAATTGTCATTACCAACAACCAGAGTGCTGGCAGGACCTCTAAGTACCTCATGGATACACTGTACTTTCCGTGTCATTTCGCCTCCTCCACAAGGCTTGGAACATGGGCTGAAGTCTGAAATGTTCCATCTGTAGGAAATGGAAAAATGGCATTAATACTTGAAATGTTTATTCTGAAAACGGTTGATGGTATATATTTGAAATGAATACATAAATGCGTACTGGATCCACAGGAAAGTACCACAATTTTCGATTTAGCAAATTTTTTTTTATTCTTGTAGTTCATTAGGAGTTATATTTAAATTTCTGCAGCATATTTATATAATCTATTTTGACCATTTATATAATAGTCAGCATTTTTAGTTTAATTGTTAAATAGATTAATGTATGATTATAGGCGCAATGTTTAGGGCTTCAGGCTTTTTCAATCTTGTTTTATCTTCTACCTATTTTCATGCACTATCGGTGGCGCACACAAGGGGAGGGTCCGGGGGGGCCGGCCCCCCCCCCCCCAGAGCCCTCGATCTCTTTTCCGATTGATTATAATTCTAAGTATATGGTACGTAAAATTTAGTTAAATATTTGTTATTAATGATTAATTTTATTAATTATTGCTAATTATTTATTCAACAATTAGTTTTTTACTGTGTTTTGTTCCCGAAAATCGACAAAATCAAAAGGAGCATGATACAAGAATGGTGAATTTTCGACCCCCCCCCTTGAAAAATTTCTGTGTGCGCTACTGTGCACTATTATACATAAATTTTTTTGAAGGGGAAGGATGGAATCTCATAAATCAAGCTCAATTCAAATTAATCACCCTAAGTCGGTGATAGTTTCAAGGAAACGTAATCGTTTTCCATTTTCGTCAATTGACCTTATGTATATATATACATATATACTTGTTTTTGTTCTTGGTTTTCGATTAAAGAGTTAAAAAAGGTCGCTAATATTTCAATATAACAGAAATTTCATATACCGTAAAATCCGGCGTATAATGCACATTTTTAACACAAAAAATAAGATTGAAATTTAAGGGTGCACGTTATACGCCGGGTATAAAAATGATAGCTTTAACAATAAAAAAAAAAGTGATAAACAAAGAAAAAATAAGACTTCAAAAGTTTGGTATAATACTTCGAATAAATGTCTTCAAAACATCATTTTGTATTGCATACAAAAATTTCAGGTTTCTTCGTAAAAAAGGGGGTGCACGTTATACTGCGAATATATCTTAAAATTAAAAAATAAGACTTGAAAATGTAGGTGCGTGCTATACGCCGGATTTTACGGTAAGTAATCATAATGTAATTATTAAATATAATATATAATATTGCTTATGAACAAATATTTTCACTACATTTATTTACATGAAAATTAATCTAAGAGTTTTATTTTAATGCTTTCTTAAAAAACAAAAAATAATGTTAATGTTTTATAACTTTATTTGAGAATAACTTCACTAACAATTTAAAATATTTTACAGCATAGGTACTATTCTCAATAATTACATGCGTTTCGCTTTAGGAACCATGTGAAAATTACTCTTTAATGGTTTTAGAATTATACACTACGTTTGTAATACACTAGGTGCGCTTTTTTTTTTAATCTTAGTATTGTTCAATTATATTAACTCATATATATAATTCCAATTGATTTAACCTTGAACATGTTTTTAATTTGTAATGGTCCTGGCCATTAGGACTCGTACGTAAATAATAACTAGCTACCCGCCTAACAGGAATCTTTTAAGCTAAATCTATCCATCAATAAGCAAGCTCTGACCACGGAGATCATGTGAGTGTACTTCCGTGTGCCACTTTGTATAAATACCGATGTTCTGGAAAATCCGCCCTCTTTGCTTTTTGCCTTCATCATATCTCAATCAGCTGTAGCTAGTGTATGTGTTACTTGTGTTTTGTGTCTTCTTGTCTGCTTCCTGTATACTATGTGTTTAATGTGCAATAAAACTGGATTATCAAACTACCAATGATTGCTTCCTCGCCAGTATCATCAAATGAAACATCAACAATCTAAAATATGTTTTCGTTAAAGAATTCTTTACACTTACCGAATTAAGACATTCAAATTGTTATTATATATATATGACAAAACTTGATAATTTTAGGGTACAAATCGCTACTTTTAATTATTTGTGTATGATAAAATGACAGGCTACAATGCACTCTGAATCTGCTGGGTAATATCTAATTTTCAATCGCTTGGAATATTAATAATTATAGAATATAAGAAAGAGAGTATCTTTTTAAAAATTAGATTCGAATAAAGTTTTATAAAAGATTTTTATTAAAAAGTAATTGCTTATTAGAATTTCTAATTTTTAATCTTAACTTGTAAGGCATACCAAGAAATTATTATTTCGTGTTTTTTTTTTAATAATCGTCTGTAAATTGTAACAGTATTACTATTAATTAATAACTTATTTCAAATTAGTCCTGATAATATGTTAATCCCCCTCCCCATCTAAATTTGCTTTCCTGATGCACAACCGGTTATTTATAAAATACATTTAAGGAAATTTTTTTAATATAATTAAACATTTTTAAAAATAATATGAAAAAGTGGTATGAAATATAAGATTTTAAATACATAATTTTTACGAAAATATATTTTATTGACATAAAAACACGATTCAAAAAGGTGAAGTGTTAAGTGTCAGTAAGATTCGTTTCTATTTAACTTGCATTAGTCCTCATTATTCCGTACACAATTTATTTTTACCGGAACAAATCTCGACCTTCAAATCTCCTTCCACAAAACTCAGGGCCATTCCGCCGCGGCCTCGTGAATCGATTCCTCAAAAATTAATTTATTTGTAAGCCGAAATACCATTTATATAAAATAATTTTCACAAGACCATAGAATTTTTGGATATTTATTACTTACGTTATATTTAAACATATGGATTTCAACTGATTTAAACACTGAATTTTTTACAAAACTTTTTTCATTAAAGTTGAACGACTGGAGCGTTATTTTTAAGATATTTTTCATTATTTTAACAGATATTTTTCCATATACATGAATAAGAAATTATTAAATACCTTGGAGGACATGGATGATCGTTACAAAATTGAGTTTTGGCTTCTGGTTTCTTAGTGATGTCACACTGAGTTGCTTTCACCACAGCTTGGTCATGATCTCGAACGCACTGGATAATGGATTCTTGCGTTCCTAGGAAAGAATAAATAAATAAATGTTTCTGGAGTATAAAAAATGTATCTCTTATTTGAAATATTATCCGATTTGTGAGTTGTGATGCGCTCGATAACGCTCCTAATAAATTGCATTTTTCGTAGCATCGTAAAATTCTGAATACTACTCCCCATTTTTATCAAAGAAAAATTACCATTGTGACGATTTGGGAAAATTGATGAGCATCGTGAGACTTAAGAAATAAGATTATTGATTTATAACGTCAACAATTATTAATTAAAATGTTTACTTTTTGATACAAGTTATTCAAATTACTGAGTATTTCAATTCCACAGAATATGTTATTAGTGATGGAGGAGGAGGGAAAAAAAAACATCTGTTTTCGAATGTTTCAAGCAGTCTTCACTGTCTTAGGGTGGGGGTACACATCGAATTTCACTCGAGGTTCGGCTCACAAGTGGAGTGTTGTTTTTCTCATGGCCTTCGGTTGTCAGATGAAAATACCACGCAATATTTTAGGGGTGCACGCGTGGATATGAACGGCGTAGTGCAATCTGCAAAGGGAAGACGCTGCTAAGCGGGAAAACGTTACACCAAATATTCTCAGAAGAAATATAAACTTATCAAGAGGAAATTTGAATTTATGGGAAAATACCTTTAAGCAGTTATCTTTTTAAAAAATTTATCCTTAAAAACTTAATTCAGCTAAATAAGAGTCAAGTTGAAATGAAAGCACAGTAATGAAAATCCCTGATGGAAGGTAGAAGTTTGAGTTTTAGAATGGTGTGAATGTATTTTCTGACATTTAGTGTCCCATCGATGATATGAAGGGGACCGATACCATCTGCTGATATGCATAACCAAATCATAAAACTATGGGGGTACTGCATAGATGCCTGGATGCAGTCAGGATGTAACAATTCTCGTATTCTGAGTCTTACATATTTCCGGCCATCACTACCGAATAACGATACCTCAGATTCATCCCTCCATATAATTGTGACTACTAGTCATTTGTCCAATTAATGTTTTCCTTTGACCACTGTAGTCTTTTTTAGTGATGATGTAAATTGAGATAAGGCTTTTTTCGCGAAATTTTACCTTTGAGTCTAGCAAATGCTAATTGTCTTCTGATTATTTTTGAACTGACAGAAACACCAGCATCATTCAGATAATTTCTGATGACGTTGATGACATTCTTTTGGAGGCATAGTATTTTTGTTCTTCTGTCATCAATAGATGTGGCGCAACTTTTTCGGCCTTTTCCTACTTTGTGTTTTATTAAATTTGTCTCCTGACATCTTAAACAAAACTTTCATTCTTCACATGTAGTCACTGTCCTGCAATTTTAACATGGGAAAGACCACTTTCTCGTCACACATCTAGGAGTCCAGTCTACTCTTTTATTTGATGTCATTGCTTTTTGACCAAATACGATTGTTGTCCTGGCCAGTAAACAGTCCTGACCTCAAACCAATTGAAAACTTGTGCTACCGTTTGGAAACTCTAGTCCGAATGAGGTACTCAAGAAATAAAAAGGAACTAATTGAGGATATAATTGTTTGCCGGCGTCATGTAATAACGAAGGAAGAGCTTAAAACACTATTTTAAGAATTCTAATGAAACATCTATGTGAAGCTGTAATAAAAAATAAAGGCTACCCCACTAAGTACTCACAGCTATCATCAGTCTCTAATGAATATCGACAGTTATCGCCCCATAACTTTTTTTGCGTTGCAAATATTTGTTTTGTTTTTTTGTATTGAATTTAGTATTGGATCATCTTTAAAATGATATAAAATATTTTGCATTTTGTGCAACGTAACATTTTCTATAAGAATACAAACTTAAAAAACCTAACAATTTTGAAAAGTGTCCATAATTTTGGCCACCACTGTATATCTATATAAATATACTTTTCCAACAATGAAATTTTAAATGAAATATCAAAATAACTAAAAACCTGTGAGTGGCTTTTATTGTGTATGACAAAAATAATTTGAATAAATACACACACATACACACAAAAAAAAGCTTTAACGAAAATGATTGCAATTAAAAGAGTAACCATTAAAAAGCCCTTGAATTTAAACCCAAAAAAACACTAAAGGCTAAGATAAAAATCTATTTTTAATAACCAAGCATAGATAATTGCTTATATTTTTTTTAAATTCTTCCCATAAGTTTTTTGAAATTCTTTAACTACTTGCAAGTTCCTTCAAAAGAGATAAATACAGAAGTGAACGAGAAGTTATACATTATAAGAGAAGGCCCTCAAGATTTATTTTTAGTAGATGATAATCAAGTAAGTTTAGTTATTGTCGAATATATATATATATATATATATTAAGGTATTCGACTACGTTCGGAACCATGATTTTGCAAAAGCTTATAAATGGATAATATTTATGATATTTAGTGTCACTTAGATTCGAAAATGTATATAAAATTGTTTTAAGAGAATAGTATTACAATACAAAATTATTTTACAACATTTTGACAAAAAATGAACATAGAATGACTCATTTTCAAAATATTCTCCTTTTCTGAAAAATGCTTCTATTATAATAATATTTTGCCTGTATATAGCTCAAACCTCTGTACAGAGGCTCAACTAAAATTTTTGAAATATATAATTTAGAAGTGGGTTTATCCATGTTTTACGACAACAGAGGGAAGGAATTTTAAGAAAAAAACGCCGATAATTATTTCAATTGGTGGTAACTGAAAATAATGTGAATTTTTCAA
>BMAV01012593.1:132813-150782 GCA_019973955.1 Trichonephila inaurata madagascariensis
AAAAAAAAAAAAAAAATAGTACAGACTCTCTGGAGAAGTTTTTACTTTATATAAACACACACACAAAATATTATTTTAGAAGAATTTTTATAAATGGAGAACATTTTGAAAAAAAGTTATTCTAAGTTAATTTTTTGCCAAAATATTGTATTCAAATATTTTTTTTTGTCAAAATGTCCTTAAACTAATACCTTATACGTGTCCTTATACGTGTATTCTAATCTAAGTGACACTAAGTATAATAAAAATTATCCATTTATGCGCTTTTTTAAAATCACGGTTCCGAACGTAGTCTGATACCTTATAAGAAATATAAATATATAAAAATTGAAATAATTATGCAATAAAATTCTTATGTTTCCCATCTTAATGTAAAGATATTCTATTCTGAAAATCAAATTAAGTATTGGTGGCTATTAATACTTACTATTAAAAAAAAATTCTTTAGCGAATTTTTTTAAATAGATGCAGAATAATTTTATAGTATTCCTATAGTATTCCGCGTATTCCTTTATTTCAGGTATCAAAATAATTTCATAATTTAGCCGTTAATGGGAGAAGTAAACGGCATTTTAAAAGAAATTTGTACAGAATTTTGAACAAATTTTCTTTCGATGGGAAAAAAAACCTCATTTTTGCTAGCAAAATGTATGAAACTTACATTTTGTTCAATATTTTCAAAAAATATATTATTAAGTATAAGCAATAACTTATGAAAAATCATTAATGAAAATATTTTTTATGAAATATTAATTTTCAATTTATATTTTTTCATAAATTTTTAAAACAATTTTTAAAGCCCTTTTACATAAGTATTTGCAAACTTAATTTGAAATATATTTCTATACTTTAAAATTACAATTAATTACGTAATATAATTTTATATTCCGCACATTAATCTATTTAAACCCTCCATCGGGCGCAGCAAACTGGTTCTTTTTCGTATAATTTGGGTGTAGTTGCTTTTCTTAGACCTTACCTAAGGTCTTGCCAGCGATACTCAACCTGCGGCCCACCGAGCCTGTTTAAGGTCATGGCCCATTACTCTCGGAGAAATTTACTTATTTAAGAACATTGTATAAAAAATTTGGTGGGAAATTCTTTGTCGAGAAATAAAAATATCAATTTTGCTTTTTGCTGTCTGTTTCATAAGGGTGCGAATTGATATTCTTTTTCTATTTGGAACGGTTACGGTTAGTGATAACAGTGGAGTAGCGAGTTTTATGGGTGAAACTAATTTTTAACTATTTTTCAGATCTTGCAAGCGAAAAATATTCGAAGAAAATAGATCATTTCAAGATGGATCAAAACTAATATGGATCAGTATTTGACTTGTCACGAAAGTGCTGTATTTAAAAGATACCAATAACCAGGAATCATTCAATGATACTTTTCCTCGAAGATCTCTTTCAAGAGGTGATAAATAGGCTTTCTTGAATAATCTTTGCAACAGCACCAAAGTGTTTTGTCAGTGGTGATATCGCAACGGTAACTAATATCCTATGAAGTTTGTTATATTATTGGTAGTCGTATGAAAACCGTTTACTGATGCAGAAATTGTGAAGGAGTGTTTTTTTAATTTCTTCCAATTTAATGTTAGTGAAAAAAATAAAAAAAATAATAATTAAAAAAGCAAAGCAGGAGTTATAATATTTTGATCAATTTCTCTAGTAATCTGATTTCTCTAGTAATTTCTAGAAGCATCTATATAGTCACCAGGTCGCCAAAAATGCTCGCCAAGTTTCGAGTGAAACGCCATTATAATGCAAGTGGCGGCGTTGCTTGCGAATATTACGACTTTCATCATAAAATAAATACAACAGAAAGTATAATATTAACAACGTATTAAATATCCAAATATAAATTATTTACATTAATTTAAGATAAAATTAAGCATTAATTATACGAAATTCGTAAGAGTATGTTATGTTAAAAATGCTCAATTCTAATGTAATTAATATTTTTTTTTTCATAATTTGGAAATAAAACATATTTATTCAGAAAAACGACCATTTTATCAGAAAAATCAATTCATTAACTAAAAGCAAATAGATTTTTTTAAAAGTATTTTAATGCAATAGAAAGGTTCAGTTCTACAGCAACAGTTTCACGGAAAACTGTAAAATGAGGACAATAATATCCCACTCGATGATTATGTTGCATAATTTATGCACTACAGAATTAAAAGGGAAAAAAAGTTTTCTAAGATGCACCCTCAGTATTGCGAGCACGTAGTAACTGCCCAAATTACCCAAATGACGGCAATGAAAAACTCCCGTCTTTCAGAACTGTTAAAAAAATCATTGTCAAGTAAAATTAGATACAAACTTGTAGCGGAAAATGAGCAAAAGTGAATTAAACAACGGTTCAAATCTAATTCAAATTTTGGGAATATATCTATAATTCTTTTTTTCTGAACAAGTACTGTGAAATAATTCCTTCTAAGAATAAATTTGTGTTTATTTAAAAGAGCTGTATGAATCATGATATTGAATTATCTATACAGACGATAAATTATTTTAGAAATAAATTTTATATAACTTACAATAGTTAGCTTGATATTATTCAACTTATATTTGGTGTACTAAAATTAGTTCATCCTTTTTCCCGGATATTCATATCTTAAAAACTGATGTTTCTTGAAAGTTATGGGAAAAAATACTTGTTATTTCATTTCTTACCTTTTTTCCTCAGTTACTACTTATTTTGAACGAAATACTTTGAAATTTTTAATTGCTATATTCATTGTTGACCATTTGTACACATTTTTAAACGATGTATTTTTGCACTTATATATTAATTTTTCTGAAACAAATACCCATCGTTTCAATGATAAAATTTATTTGTAATCCATATTTCACTATTTTACAATGAAAATAATTTTAAGGATCATATAACAAAAAAATAATGTACTACTTGAAATACTTAAAGTTCAACACATGTGTAGAAAAAATATTTCACAATCTCCATGCAACAACTACCACATAATCGTATATGAACTAACCGAAAAATGGCATTTATGATTCTATTTCTCAGAGTGGTACTGCTAATTTTATGAAATTAGATATTAGTACAAAGCTATATTTTCCCCCTTTACAGTTCATTCTCCTGAATATTTTATTCTTAAAAAACAGCTTCTTGTATTACAATAAAGTTGACGCAAATTTATTTAGAATGAGTGCGCAAATTCCATGAGATAATATTGAGAGAGTGTTTCGTGTTATTTTTACTCCAGCATTAATTCCAATAAATCACTTAAGTGAAATATTGGTAATCTAGGTACTTTCTGAAACACAATCAATAACTACAAGACGGTACAACTCAAACAGGATTACATTATACATAGAGTTAATGAAACTAAGGTCTAGGATTTCAATATAATTTGAAAGCATGCGTGAAACTTTTTTAAAGGATTATTCTATTGTACTACTCGATCACAGAAATCTGGACAAGATTCAAAAGCCTTACAGCTGTAGAAAAAATAATTGGGAAGAGCGATAACTCGCACTATTTGACAGCTTAATTTGGCTCTTTACAGCCACCTGGACTCGAAGAGGTTGCGATATATAAAAAAGAAGCAACGCAGTTGATTTAGATTTGAATATAAATCAGAATATGTAATATATCGTAAATTTAAAATATATGTTCTATGGAATTATTTTAATACATCTATTAACATTGGAAATTATTCTTTTTTTCATACTATTATCGTCTGCTTTAATTTTATAATTTATATACATCTAATATTTCTTACTCTTTATTTTATTTACTGATATTTAATCGTTTGGTATTATAAGTTTTGTTGCAAACGTTGGCATCCTTTTTGTCATGAATCTCGATGTGAGAATTTGGCAGTTGATAATTAGAATTCTTATTTATATGTGCTATTGAGTTGTTGTTTTTACTAGATGATTGAGATTTTAGATTGAAAACATTTTATTGAATATTCTTAAGTGTAAATATGTATTCTTGTTCTATACTCCGAGATTTATTTAAAAAGTTTGTTCACTTTCGAATTGATTATTTGCATCATATTTCGAACACTGAGCCACCGAAACGAAAACGACAAATCCGTCACTGCAATTCAGATTTGGTGCAACCTTAAATTCAGTCAAGTAAAACATAGCTGCGAAAATTTGAATGACGTTAAATCTCCTACGACTTCGTAGATACAGTATAGAATTATACGTGCAGAGTCAAGAATTTATTTTAAAGTTACACAGAATATCCGTCATATCAAGATTACTTTGTTTACAGTACAAAAAAACAAAAACTGGAACCATGTAATTTTTCTTAGAGAGTAATCAAGTAACAACTATATGTGTTCAATACAGCATTCAAAAGTTTTAGAAATGTAGTCGCTAAACTAACCATCATCAACTGAAAATAAATGCCGCCGCGTAAAAATATTCTCATAAAAACCAAAAAGCAACAGAATTGTCATAAAATATGCAATTACTTCTCGAATAAAATGCCAACTGCCACATCAAATCATTCATAGTCTGGTTTTAATGTTCACCACGTACGTACTTGTAATAACTTTCTGATTTACACCACTTTTATGAGGAACCAGTAAATGGCGTGCTACCCCCAGAACATGACACGCATCGTAGTAGTGTTTTAAATGATGCTGTCCCTCTCATCCTAGCAGCTTTGAATCAAATCGCTCGGGGAAATAAAAAAAAATGAGACACGGTTAAAAAAAAAGGCTTCAGATTAAAAGAAGTGAAAACAATTCGTGATTCTTTGTTGCCTTGGAGATTTAATTAAATTCTCATAATTTTCTTTCCCTTCGTTTTTGATGAAATTTCGTGACTTTTATGCCTTATTGTGACACGTTTTTTTCTTCCCCCTGCCACTTTAGTAGTTGAGGGTGGGGGTTTATTGGAATGTGATGTGATTGGGTGAATGAACTTTTTAATTAAAAATTTTATTTTATGCAAAAGAAGTTTTTATGTTACGAAGCTTTATTGTGACACTTAGAAAGATTCAAATATCCACTCAAGTAAACTATCTTTTAATGTAATGCAGTTATACGCATTCCCTAAATTTTAAACCTCTCTAAAAGTATGGCATGTACAAGAATTATCTTCAAATCCTCCACTAAGAAAGCGGAAAATTTTTATTAAACGATCCAAAAAGTGCAAAAAAATTTACACAATTCAGAATGCGCAAAATTTATCTATCAAGGAATTCAAAATGCACAAAATTTATATATCAAGCAATTCAGAATGAGCAAAATATATCTAAAAATAATTTTAGAAAGGACTAATGCAAAATTTTAATTGCATGTAATCGCTGGCTTCAAGTAATTTAAATAATGGCTCTGATTACAATTCGTGAATGAAAGCAGTTAAAATTTATCTGATTTATTACCGTTTATTATTCTATGTTTTAAAACATGCGTTTATTTGAAATTGATATTATCAGAATGCCTTTAAGGTATCCGAAGACGCGTTCGGAACCGTGATTTTGCAAAAGCGTATAAATGGATAATATTTATGATATTTAGTGTTACTTAGATTAGAAAATGTATATAAAATTGTTTTAAGAATAATATTACAATAAAAAATTATTTAAGTACAATATTTTGAAAAAAATGAACATAGAATGATACATTTTCAAAATATTCTCCTTTTGTGAAAAATGCTTCTATTATAATAACATTTTGCCTGCATATAGCTCAGACCTCTGTATAGAGGCTCAACTAGAATTTTTGAAATATACAACTTAGAAGTGGGTTTGTCCTCGTTTTACGACAACAGAGGGAAGAAATTTTAAGAAAAAAAAAGCTGATTATTATTTCAATAGGTTGTAACTCTGAAAATAATGTGAATTTTTCAAAAATCATAGTTGAGCCTCTGTACAGAGGTCTGAGCTATATACAGGCAAAATAGTATTATAATAGAAGAATTTTTCGCAAAAGGAGAAGTTCTGAAAAAAGGTTATTCTAATTTTTTGCCTAAATATTGTATTTAAATAAATTTCTTTTTGCCCAAATGTCCTTAAAACAATTTTATACATGTATTCTAATTCAAGTGACACTAAATATCATGAAAATTATACATTTATGTGCCTTTTTAAAATCACGGTTCCGAACGTAGTCGGATACCTTAAAATTTATATGATTTATTACCGTTTATTATTCTATGTTTTAAAACATGCGTTTATTTGAAATTGATACCATTATCAGAATGCCTTTAACATGTTCAGTTTTCATTTCATACTTTGTCAAGTTTTCGAAGATATCATGTGTTATTTCTACTTATTACTAACATTAATTTTAAGTTTATGTTCTTTCATGGCGATTGAAAAGTAGCAAACTGTATAAGTTAACAGAATGGATGAAACAGATATATGGATGAAAATTCTTAATACAAGACCAAAAATATACATTCATAGATAGTAGCTATGAGAGAGACTAAAATATATTTTAACTAAGAATACTATATATAATAGCAACCAATCATTAAATATATTGTGTAATGTTCAATACTACTACATATCACTTGAAACATTTTTGTTATAGTTTCTGAAGATATTTATTTTCATAACCTTCACTGCGGCTAACATTCTTTTGTAAAGTAGTTAATTTTAACTCTTCAAAGCAAAGATTCTCTCAATTATATTAGTTTTATTTAGTATATTTACAAATCTCTAGCGAAGACCTCTTCTTTTGGATTATATCTTTCAATTTCTTGAATATATATAGGTATATTATACGTGCGCTTAAAAAGCAAAATTATTTCATTAACCCTTTATCTACCGACGGTACTTACAAGTACCACTCACTTTAAAATTACATAGAATAACCATTTTTTCGTATATTCTGACAATACTTAGCAGGAATATTCTTTGAAATCCACTCTGCCAAGATATATGGCAGCACAGGTTCTATGAAGAGTATTTTAGCCGGAAGTGAGTAAATATTAACGTCGCTGTTCAGCTACATGAAGGCTTTTGGCGACGGACCTCGTAATTTTGAACAACGGGCAAGTGACGAGGACGACACCTTAGCTGGCACCCCCCTTTCCTAACAACCACACCACACCAACGATTTTAGCGGGGAAGACGAATAGTTTTTATAGCAGAAGTTGCGTTTTCAGCTGACGGCGTTTTCAGTGAATTGCGAAGATTATCATTTTGGTCCCGAAAAAATAGTTAATGTCAAAATGTGTCTTATTTTTTTCCCTATGTTAATGAAGATCTTAGAAAACGATTTGACTATTTTAAGTGAACAGTGCATATAATTAATTTTACGGTTGAATATCTTTAATTAATTAGTTCTAACGGATTAAATTTCCCAAAGCTGCGTATTTTTTGCTTATGTATACCAATTTTAATTTTCAATGTAATGATCCAAAAAAAAAAAGATTGCATGAAAAAAACTGCAGTAAATCCTAATGCGGTAGATAAAGGGTTAAAGTACTTATTCAAAATTGACTATTATTAAAGAATTCAATAGTTCCTTCTCACATGGGAGGAAAAAATACTTAACGAAACATTTGTAAAATGAAGCATTAATTCAAATTGAGTTTTGGAAAAACGGAATTAAAAAAAATTCGTCTTCCTTTTTCATTTAATATAATTTATAGTCTAACTAGTAAATTTATTTTGAAGAAAATATTTGAAATCCTTCAAAGAGATTTTTACACTCTATTTCAGTATTTTTACTATCAAGAAATCAGAACTTAAAAAGTATATTAAATAAGATGGAAATGAATTTTATTGAAGATTCTCTAGAGTTTATAGCGTTTCAGTTACATGTAAACCTAATTTTGAAAGAAAATTAAAGGATATATATTTGAACCAAAATAATTGTTTCCAAATAGTAGTTTTTCCAAATAAAGTTTCCTCCGAAATTACTTGTGCCATCAACAACCAATCAAATTATTTATAATTATGTAATAAAAATATTTAAAGAAAAAGAGTTTTTTCATTCCAAATATTCCATATTCTTAACACGTTGCGCCCTTCAAAAGTATTACTTGCAACGCATAATTTTAAAGAACTGGAGAGCAACATATTATAGTAGTAATAATAATAGTTATTTATAATATTTTCTTGACCAAGGAAAAATTTTGAAAGAATATAAATAAAAAAATTTCATCTTTTCCCACAATAGTATAATACCTATATTTCGGGGTGGGGGGAATTAAAATATATGGCGTGACGTCATAGTCAAAATATAACTACAATAACGTATTTCTAGCCAATCAGTTTATGTATTCCTGTGACGTCAGTCACAAAATAAAATGCAAACACGTGTTTTCAGCCAATCGGTTCAACCGTTACACTATTACCAACTTTTGCTTCTTGTAGAAACTTCTTTCACATATTTGTCAACAATAATAAATCACGTAATTATGTAAAATAAATTAGATTTAAAAGTACTCGTATAACATAAGAATTTATTTATAATCTTCATAAACTTTTTGATGAAATTTATTTTCTTAATACATGAACATCTTTATCTAATTGTACAATTTAAAATTTTATCTAAATTTTACAAATATAACATCAAGTACAAATCTAATATCTGTTTTGAATTCCATGGGGAACAGATGATTGCATTTATCAGTGACCTTTATGAATGCAGCCAATTTTAATAAACTCATGCGGTTGATTAATTTATTCACATTGCAAAAACAATGTACGCGCTCGGTCAAATATAAACGAGATTTTTTAACAGCGCCACAAGTGATTTTTATAGAAATTTCTACAACAGCCATGATAAATTATTTAAAGTCCAGCTTCCCTTTTGTTCTTCATATGGATATGCTTATTTATTAAACCCCTAAAGCAGGGATGGCGAACCAATGGCACGTGACACAAAATTTTGGGCACGCCACCGATCAAAACGGATTGCATTTTAATTCAAAATAACAAAGTTCAATAGGAAGTATTACGAACAAATGTGAGTGATCTGTCACAGTTTTCAGCGAGATTTTCTCAGTTCAAAGAATTATCGGAAACGCTCGAGTTTTTTTATGCACCCTGATGTGACTTCCTTTAATAAACTGAACTTGTCCTAATTGGATTGATTAGAGATTGAAAAATTTGAAATGCAACTGATTAATATACCGTCTAGTTTAAGATAGATTCAAAAAATTGTTGGAAAAAAAGGAGAGAGTTGGAATTGATTGAAACAGAAATATTAACAAGCAATATAAGTAAAAATGTGAGTAATGGAATTTTGGAAACATGAAATTCAATTCCAGACACATTTAACTGTTTGAAGAAGCTGAGTCATCTATTTTAACCATATTTTCATCTAGCTACGCCTTCAAGTCATTATTTTCAGAAATGAATAGCATTAAAAACTCGCTTAGAGTCCGCGTTTGGCAGATGACTCTTATTCAGCATGCATTCTGTTAGAAGAGTAACATCTTACAATCCTAATATAAGTTATTTTTCATCTAATCTGCAACAGCAAAAATCACACTAATTTTACTTTAGTTTGAATTACTCGTATATCTAACACATTTACTACTATAAAGTACAAAATACACAGAGTTTTTAGTAGTAAATGAAGAGTTTTGAATTACTAGTATTTAGTTTTATTTTTTACCCAGTAATCACAAGTCAAAATTATTTGAGGGTACGTCTATATCTCATTAAATATTTCTTTAGAAAAAGTGGCACGTTGATCCATAAAGGTTCGCCACCCCTGCCCTAGAGCAAGGTGAGCAAACAAAAGTACTTCATGTAATTGCACAAAAAATAATCAGTAAGAGTTAACGAATAAAGATGAAAACATCAATTGAAATTCAACACAAATCGAATGCCCAGTTCATTAATAACACTTTATGGAAAGAGATGTCTCAAATATACAAAATGCTTTATATATATAAAAGACTTTATTTCTACCCGACAACAAATCTAACTTGAGTGAAAATTTGACAAATTCTTGATCTCACTTTCAATGACTGACGAATAACACAGTTAGCGAAATTAATGCAAAAAATACTATAAATTATATAATTAATTATCAGTCTAAAACGGTGAAATACCAATACTGATGATTTAATTTTTCTACATTAATATGGAAAAAATTGATTTTCGATTTATATAAAATAAAATGAATTGAATAATAAAGCACGGAATACAATTAAATATACTTTATTCTCACTTTGGTATGGGAACAAAAATCTATACATACAAATCATAAAATCTCAAAAGCATAGTATGATGCATGGGTGTGTGGCATGCAGTTCAAAATTTAATTTGATGTAATACTTCTCATATTCAAGATAGGAGCTTCAAGCATTTGCCCATAGATGGCGCCACGCACGGCTATTGCCAATAAATTAAGTTTAGGTTTCGGTTTCGTTGCATTAGTTTTTTCTCAATAAAAATTTATTCGAGATCCGTGTGTAAACAATACTTTCATCCATATTACATTTAAAGAGGAATGGTACCATCACAAAACGTTTCTGTACAATATGATTAAAACCGATCAACTCTGTTGCAGAATCCATTAGGAATACTGCAACAATCCATGAAAATCTATTGCCTTTTTAACCCAGCATCATGCCCGCGAAAAAAAAGAAAGAAAAAAAACCGAAAGTGTTTTCGCGTAAGGTATCTCATACCCAAGGGTGTTTACATTTTGTTTTTACCGTAAAATTTGAAAAAAAAGTTAAAAAGAAAGAAAAGCAGGAAATAGACGATTTGTTTATTACATTTTTCACATGCAAATTTAGTTTTTCTGTTCTTTTTATAAGGGCATTCAGTGCATTGTTTATACACTCCTATGATCTCGCCGTGAGTGAGTGCGATTTTTTCACTGGATCTTTATTTTTACATCTGTATCTTTTTAAATCTAAACATGTAGGAGTAAACTTCCCTATTCTTTAAATTCAAAAATTTTGGAATTTCTTTTTTATTTTCTCTTATTGTTCCAGCAATACTTTTTTTTCAAAAGTTCATCTGAAAGTGGATAAGAGAGATGTGTGTACCAGTTGTCTCCTTTAAAATTACGTTCTTCCCAAATGTTTTTGTGTCTCTTTAAATAAAACATTTATTTTCAACAGTATCTCCCTCTTCTAAATCTGGATAGATTTCGGTGGAGGAATCATACTTGCTGTTATACTCTTCATCACTTGATCCTTCCTTATCATAACCGCGAAGAGAATTTCGTGTTCATTCATATTCTACTACATCTATTAGATACTGTATCTATTAAAATACTTAAATAACACATTTCTTCATCAAAACTACAATAATGCACCGTAGCATAAGGAAGTTTTAAAACGTACCCATGCATTCAGAACTGTAACGGTGATTCACGCGCAGGGTATGACATACCCGAAGAGGTGGTATCCAAAAATATATATTTAGAGTTCTCCTTTTAGCTAAGGCCCCTCAAAGGATATGACCTTAAAGTCAGCCACACGAGAAACTATCCGTTTTCCACAAAAGGTTCAGAAGGAACGTTGAAAAAAGTTAGACGGTGGGCATTTATATTCATTAAATTTCAAGAATTCAATTCCAGTTTCTGTTCCAAAACCCGAATGATCTCCTAAATATTTTAATTTAATTATCCATCACTAAAACTAATAGTAACAATTCCATAGTAAAGACTAGTAAATAATTAAGTTAGTTACCTGCTTTGCAAGTAGCACTGCAAGGTGTGAAACCGTTGGATCTCCATGAATATGTAACTTCTATACCAACATGTGATTTATGCTTCTTCCGGTCTTCTGGTTTATTCAAATCGAAAGAGCAAGGACGAGGATAGCAGCTTTCAATGCTCACGGGCTTTGTTCCTAAAATAAATCCATAGTTTTAATTGTTTATAATATAACATATAAATAGATATTACAAGAAATATATTTTTTAATTCACTAATAAGGGGGACATGGTACGATTTAAGCAAAAATTTTTAATTTACGGATTTTTAAAATTTTTTTGATTGCCTCCTATGTGTGTATACTGTGTAAAACAGATTTTGTGCTCAAAATTTCATAAAAAGCTGGCCATTGAATTTTTTAACGAAAAAACTTAAAATTTGTGAAGTAATTTTAAAATGCTACTCCTCCTACAAAAATTTACGTACATGCATGAAATTTGATTTACAAGTACGTCAAACTATGTATAACAAAAGTTGGTATGAGTTTGAGATAATATGATTGGTATTCGTACAATACCTCTTTTTATGAATGCTTATTGAAAATTCCTTAAATAATGTATAAATACTGAGTTCAATTATTTTTTAAAAAATAATTGCTTTGCCTCAAAATTGCATACCAACTTTTGTTACGAGTACTGTTGGCAATAGGTAAAAAAATTTAAAGCATTAGGCACAATAGAAAAAAAGCCTTAGCATTTTAAATGAAGATAAAATAGTTATTTTATCTTTCTGAGATAAGTAAGTTTTTTAAAGTTTTGATTTGCCATAGGGATGTGAATAAAAACGAACGTAAAAGCTATCATGATTCTGCGTTTCTTAAGTTTAGAGCTTTCAAATTTTGTGAGGTTATAGAGAAAAGTATATAAAGAATAATTTAGACTAAAAAAATTATATTTGATTTTTGACGGATTTTGGTCAATTGAATCGTACTGTATCCTCTTAAAATAAAGAATGTTTGCAAAGTTTAACTTACATAATGAAGAAGAAAGCGGGAATGAAGTTTGCTTAAGTTCTTGTGGCCGAAGATGTACGAGTAAAATTATGCATTTAAAATTCCTTCGATTTTTATTGACACATGCGAAAAAATGGAGGTCTAAACCAAGTTTAATAACACTGGGCTTATATAAGTTTTCATTTGACATGATGTGGAAGTTGAATTATTGTGGGTATATAAGAAAATTTAGTACTTAATAATAGACCGACTTACAGAATAATGGGGATTAGTGCTAATAGCCGACATGTAAACTTCAGTTTTATTTTCAATCTTTTTTACCCCACGGGAACCATGAAATTAACATACACATAATTCTATTTCGGCAACGTGCTTATGATAACACAAATTTAAAAACATTTTTTAAATTATTAACCCTAATGCAATTATTAATGCCTCCAAATCATATTGTACTTCAAATTATTATAATCCCAGAGGTAGATGGCGCTATTCTTGTGTTTTACTCAAAAAAAAAGTGTGTAATTAAATTCATTATAGTCTACAGCACGTTGTATGCGTCCTTTTTTAAAGCTATATGTGAATGGTGTGAGTAATCAGTAATAAAATTCGTAATAAAAACAATTAACATTAAATAAAAAATAATTAATATTTTAAGAAATGAATAAAATTGTGTATAATCATAATATAATTATTTTGTATATATACCACTTTATATACATTATTACTTATATTACTCAAACATTTACAATAACAAAGATATAATCTCTTAAAAAAAGATATTCATTTTAGTATTATTTCAGATAAATTTTGGATTATAGTAAAAATAATTCAATTCATGATCCATACGAACTCCTGATGTACATCACTCTATTTAAGGTTATATTAATTGAAATGAAACAATATAGTAAATTATATGAATTTATGCCAAATGATATTTAGAAAAATATTACTTCCATAAAAAGTTTATCACTTAATACATACTGTTTTTTCTCAATTACGGCTAAAACATTTTATCAGTATACCCAAAATATTGTGTCCCTAAACGTTTTTGGAAATTTTTTTCGACTAAGAGAGATTTAAAAAAACAAACAGAAAGCTTTTTAACTGTGACAAATTCACCTTCTTTATCATTTAAAAAAATCATAAATGTCTTAAACAAAGAATGGAAAAATTCCATCAATGCATTGAACTAATATAAATTATGGAATGAGTAGTAAATGAAAATTATAATAACCGAGAAAAAAAACTGCTAATATCGAAGAATATTACGCTTTGATTTCTTTAAAATTAAATGGAAGAATATTTTTTTGATTTTTACAAAAGAAATGTTTTAGTTATAATAAATTTAAAAATCTCAATACCTGCATCTACAAACTTTCTGAAAAATAAAGATCATTGGAAAAATCATAAATATAAAATATATATATTTTCAATTGTAAATATGAATTCATACAATTCGTTGTATATACCCGAACTGTTTTAATTAAGTGCCGAATAAAAGTCACGCAATTCGTTCCCCAGTGTCAGTTTTTCACATACGCGCGAGCCCCCCAGGGGCGCGCCCCCGGCACAAGTAAAAAATTTTTTCTCTGAAAGTAAATCCTTTGCAAACACTGTCAAGGTCATTTTATTGCATTCCAAAAATTTTGGAATACATTTATTAATAGCAGACAAAGAAAGGAATT
Organism: Trichonephila inaurata madagascariensis; assembly: GCA_019973955.1. NCBI lineage: Eukaryota > Metazoa > Arthropoda > Arachnida > Araneae > Nephilidae > Trichonephila > Trichonephila inaurata. The sequence continues at coordinate 147,086 of BMAV01012593.1, forward strand.
GTATTACCGAAAGACGTGTATATAAGACCGGGGTATTCAACGCACTGGTTAAGCAAGACGTGTATATACGCCGGCGGCAGCAAGGGGTTAAAAGAAAAAGCACGTTAAAAATTTGTCCATATACAAGTAAAATATTTATGACATTTGACCTGAAGCATCTATATTTTTCTAGGATTTTCATTTCACATGATTTAAGGCGTAAATTGTTCATTAAAAAAATATATCCATAACATATTGTGAAAACGGGATTTATACTAAAATAATTCTATTCAATGCTTAGAATAAAGAAAAGAAAAATACATATTACAGAACTGTACAAAAATCGATAATTTTATATAGCCAAACAGAATTTTCAAACAAAATAACAGTAATACTACAACATACATTCAAAAACATATTTGAAATGCATTCTATGGAATTCAAACATCATGACTCAGAGACGATGGCACAAAATATACTTCACTTTAAATAAAAAAAAAGCGTGTTTACGCTGGAGGAAATTTACCTTGCGCAATTGCACGAAGGAAAAAAAATGCAACCCACTCCAAGTAGAGAATTTTATTTATTGGTTTAAGACACACATTTTTGCTACACTGCAAACACACGATCAATTATTATATCTTTCCTTTTATGAAAATCTTTCCTTTTCTTTGCTTTAACCCAAGTTTGAGAAAACGTGGAATATTTCATACAAAAGAGGAGACTCTTTGTGGTATGTTGAGGACTTCTACGGTCCAATGAGTATTCTGGAAATCTTTAAATCTTGACTGTTTTGTTCTTCAAGTGCTTAGACTCAACATACAGCCATCGTTTCGAAGCGTATTTTGTATTTAAAGTGCTTGATGATCACTGATGCATTAAATACATACTTAATGGTTGAAAATTAAAGGTGGAAAAAACATCTGGGCATTCTTTACCCCCTCCACCTCTCTAAAAACATTTTCGAAAGAATTTCGTGTCCATTGAAAAGATCCATTCAAACAGTTGTTCGCGGCGAAGTTTTATTCGAGTAAAAACACTCAAGCATATTCTAATTTTTAGATCTGAAATGTGATCCTTACATTCCACAACCTTATTCGTTCAAAAATTCTGTTTGAAGATTTTTTTTTATTCCCCCTCCTGTTTCGAGTACTCTCAGAAGTTATTTGTCGTCAGTTAAAAGAGAAGATGGCTTCTTGTTTTATTTAGAATTCTTCAAAAGAAAATCACCGTTCTGTAATTCTTGACAAAAATATTATCGTTTGAGGTTGTAGAACAGTGCGGTTGAATGTGATGTTTTGAAAAGCCGATGACGGAAATTTGCCACACAAATTATTTCTTTTATTTTAAAAACTGGGAATTAAATAAAGTAATGTGTTTTTTTCTTCTTTTTTTTATTTTAGTTCGAAGAAACGTTTTAAAACGTAGGTTGTAAAATTCTGTCAAAAATGGTGATTCATGCGTAAAAATTAATTCCTTTGAAATGTAGCTCATATTTTCCAACATTTTACAATTTAAATACAATTTAATGTGAAAGAGATCATTTCAGCTAACATATTTAAACTAGTCCAAAAAAGCGTTTCTGAACTCAATTTCTGAACGAAAATTTTCATATTCCGGTATAATGAAAAAGATCCAAATAATATAATTTCAAAATGCTCTCTATTTTAAATACTTCTGAAGTTAAATTTATCATTGGTATCTTTACTTATGTATTTCGAATTTCAAGCAAATGAATGTTTTTCATCGCAATTTCAAATTCACAGATATAAAATGTTTTTTTGTAAGCATAGGATTTCATTAGATTATATATGTAATGTATTCATTTTGTTAATAGAAATGTTCTGTAGTCACGACAACTAAAAATTCTGGATATAAATCAAATCATTTTTTATTTAGGTAATTTTATCATCAAAAGAGTTGATTCAGCGACTTCTCCGCGCAAATGCCAAACAACAATAGAGGTAGAATATATAATCTTTTCCTTCATTTATAGATAGGGAAAATATAATCACGGGTATGTTGTTGGAAGGGAAATAGTGTTGTTTTTAGAAATATCGTAAATGTTTTTTGGGAAAAGTTTCAATCGTTCAGTTAGACACACGTAAGCTATTAAGATATTATTTTTCTGGGAATTGTGAATGATTCTGTTAAATATTACAAGGTCTAGTCTTTTTAACGAGGAATAACGAATAAATCTATCATATAAGTGATTAAATCAAAATATAAAGGCTAATGTTAAAAAATAGAACCCAAATTCAGAATATTTTTTCATATATAAAAGTACTAAAACACTATTATATTTGGCTTAGCTACCCTTTAGAGAATCACTTATTTTATCATATTACTCACTTCTATTCGAGTTGACATATTTTTTCTTTTATAAAATGTGATTCGCAATTTTTCTCTTATACCGCAATACTCAATGAGCTATCCCTTTACATGTTAAAAAAAAAACGTAATTATTTATAAAATATTTTGAAATTTTAAAAGCACCGTTTCATTAAAAAATGCATAAGTAACAATGTCAAATTTTTATAAAAATTGAGGCATTTTTTCGTTGCGAAAATGCGTTCCACGTTAAGTTCACATTCTCGGACAAAATGCGAAAACAAATGAGACTTGGATTTCGAGTTATGGTATTCGTAATTATGACGTGTGTATATTATATTCAATATAAATATATTATATTTTTTAAATCTTAAATTAACACAGACAACCATGCTTAATTTGTCATAAGTGTCTAATTTTTTACACTCTATTTTTTTAATTATAATTACTATTCTATTTCATTACTTTAATCAACATCTTATTTAAAAAACAAAAAAAAAGTTTCATCAATAAAAGCAACTTTAGGATAGATAAGATTGAAAAGAATATTAAGAATAAATATTGATTTACTCATTAAGTTTTCCCTGAATTATTTCATTCAAAATAAAAAAACGGGGGAAAAAAATTAAATATTTTGTTTCTTACCTTTTTAAACTTTAGAAAAACTTACTCTACTGTGATATTTTTTCTAATGTTCGTACTCTAAAAACAGTCGAAAACATAAAAACTATATTGGAATTTAGCACATCTTGGTTATACCCAACATTTGTGAAGAAATCGAAACTGATCAAGTCGCGTATATGAAAAAACATATACACACAAAAACAAGAATATGAAGCAAATGTTAAAAATAGTCACAACTTACCCGGACATTCGTAATCGTGAATAGTGGCGATGGTGCGAGAAAACTCCAAGAATATTTTACAATTCACAGTTCTGTTACGGAATCCTTGACCACATGTTGTACTACAAGGACCCCATTCACCAACAACATAGCTGAAAAATCAGTTACATGTATTAACACAAAAAAAAATAAAACAGATGCGACATTTGTTGTAAAAAATATCTTATAAGAAATTTTCTTAACATTTTTGAATTAATATTGCCGTGGCCGCGGTAGCCGAGTGGTATAGGTATCGGACCGTGACTTGCCTTGTCACGAGTTCGAGCCCAGTACCACTAAAGACCCGCCGTGTAGGGCAGCGATGCACGTTAAATCTGTCGAGAGCTGAAACGTCCTCCCGTTGGTGTGGTGTGGTAGTTAGGAGAGGAGGGTGCCAGCTCTGGTGTCGTCAACGTCATTTGACCATGGTTTAAAATTACGTGGTCCGTCGCCAAAAGCCCTCGTGTAGCTAAACAGTGCGACGTTAATAATCAATCAATCAAG
>BMAV01012593.1:150882-170596 GCA_019973955.1 Trichonephila inaurata madagascariensis
TGTGGTAGTTAGGAGAGGGGGTGCCAGCTCAGGTGTCGTCAATGTCATTAGACCATGATTCAAAATTACGTGGTTCATCACCAAAAGCCCTCGTGTAGCTGAGCAGTGCGACGTTAATATTCAATCAATCAACTAATATTGCCGTTTGGTAACTGTTTCGAAATAAAGTACAAGAGCAGTATAAAAAAATTTAAGTCAATTCCTATTTAGGTCAACAAAGAAAATTTTTATTTTGGGTTACTTTTTATTAAATAATTACAATTAATATAAATATGTATATACATATGACAGAATCACAATATTGTGGTTAAACAGAAAGCGATTTTCTTTGCCATTTTTCTTTCTATATAGGGTGTTGGACTATTATTTATGCTTGTTACTATTTATTCATTAATTAAATTTAATTACTACAATAAAATAGTACAGTAAAAAGAAATCACATTCTCAGAAATTAGGCCATCCCAGGTAGGATTCGAAAAAACGACCTGTGGATTAGATGTCCAACGCGCTATCCATTGCGTTACAGAGACACAACGAGCGATTTTTCTTTTTATATAGGGTTTTGGACTATTATTTTTGTTTTTTCATTCATTAATTAAATTGAATTAATGAATAATTGGAAAAACTGTATTAACATCAAGTGTTGTCCATTACAAGTTATAAAAAAAAGTATTTGAGCTTGAGTGGACGAATAAAAAGTACTTAGTTAAGGATTGAATATTTGAACAAGATAAATATAAAAATAAATAGATAAAGTGAGAATGTGAAATAATAGTAGGAATTTAAATAAAAGAAATTAAGGGGACATAGTACGATTTACGCAAAAAATTTTAATTTAAGGATTTTCAAAAAAATTTTTGGGTTGCCTATGTAAAGAAGTACTATGTTAAAATTTTGTGCTGAAAATTTCATAAAAAGTTAGCCATTTCATTTTTTAAGGAAAAAATATTTGTGGGAGGTGATTTTAAAATTCTACTCCTCCAACAAAAATTTACGTACACGCATGAAATTTGATTTACAAGTACATCAAACTATGTTTAACAAAAGTTGGTATGGGGTTTGCGATAACAACATGATTGGTATTTTCACAATACTGCTTTTTTATGAATACTTATTGAAAATTCATTAAAAAATGTACAAATTCTAAGTTCAATTACTTTTAAATGAATATGTAGGTAAAAAAATTCAAAGCATTAGGTACAATAGAAAAATGGCTTTAGCATTTTAAATGAAGACACAAACTAGTTATTTTATCTTTCTGAGTTAAGTAAGTTTAAAGTTTTGATTTGTCATAGGGATGTGAATAAAAACGAACGTAAAATCTGTCATAATTCTGCCTTTTTTAAGTTTAGATTTCAAATTTAGTGTAGCAATTAAGTTTTTTCTGATTTTCAAAATTAGAAAAGAATAATTTAGGCTAAAAAAAATTAGATTTGATTTTTTGACCGATTTTTATCAATTGAATCGTACTGTGTCCCTTATGTTAAGTTAGCATATATAACACTGTTAAGAATATAAAACCTATGAATTCAAAATTTCAATGCAGTAATCATAGAAGTATTGAGATGATTAAATTGAAAAGATAATTAGGGTAATATCATATTAAATTATTCCTCAAAATATTCGTTTTATTTTTCGAGCAACTTCACTTACATTTCAATATTTAATAAAAATAAAATATCAGTTGAGTTAAAAAAAACAATTTATTATTAATTCATAAATATCTCTTATTCAAACTGCATTTATTTTTAGCTTTAACAGCACATGTTCAACTCAAACAACAACAAAATGGGGAATTTCATTTAGTATTCATTTATCAATAAATATTTCTATTTCGTATTTCACTGAAGGTAAATAAAATAAAATTTTAAAGGAGTGAAAAATATCTCATAAAAATTGCATCAAATATAAAAAAAAAGCTCAAATTTGTAGATAAAATATAAATGAATGATTTAAGTACACCCCTTAATAAAAACTAGAAGCTACGATTAAGTAGAATTAAATGCAAGGATTTGAAGAAGATTAGATTGCAACTTTCGATTGCAGAATGATAACTTTGCAACTTTCCGGACTTTTTCACAGTTCCCACCTCTCTTCCCCCCTTCCACCAACCACACGAGAGCTATTCGTAGATAATTTATTAGTGAATTTATAGAACCTCTGACAATGAAGTCAGAACGGCCAATCCGGCAACACTGGCGAAACAAAACGCTGCACATGCGTAGCGGCAGGTGTTGACCATCTGCCCCCCTCCATTCTTTAGTTGAGATACATTTGTGTTTCATGTAAGACTTGTTTTACAAAATGTTTGCTTAGAACGTCGGTTTTTAACTGAGAACAGGACAATTAACGAACAAAAGATCAATTTAAAGTTTTGTTTTAAGCTTGGCAAGACATCCAAAGAAACTTATGTGATGCTGGTACGTATTTATGACGGTAAAGCACTGTCCACGAAATATGTGTATGAGTGGTTCGTCCATTTTCGAAAAGCAGGAAAAGTGTTTCTGACAAACCCCGCAGCGGAAGAGTGGCAACCTCCGTCAGTGACTAAAACATTGAGAAAGTGAGGAGATTAATAACAAAAGATCGTCAATTAATAGTGCGCGTGATAACTGATGAACTTCAGATTAACCATGAATCCGTGCGACAAATCGTCACCGAGAATTTAGGGAGGAGAAAAACGTGTTATCGAGAGATATGAACGATATTCTTAAGATCCAATGAAACGTGACAAGCCTTTTGAACTCCATCCCAAAAGAAGACTTCTTGCAAAGTTTCCAGGATATGTATAGCAGATCTCTGGGGCTTATAGTTATGGTAGGTGACTGTTTCGAAGGACAGTAAGGTAACTTTTGTTATTATTTCATCTTCGTTAATGTTACAGGACTATTCATCGAACTTAATTGTCAGAGGTTGTATTAAAGAAAAACATTGCAGCATAAATAAGCAATTTTAAAAAATGCAATACAATAGAAACATTGTATAAAAGCACATATAGTAAATGACGTCAGACATAAACATTTGAAAGGGAAAATATTCACGCACCTTGGTTCAATCGAGACGTCTGTTATTTTCTTTGGCCATGAAGACCAATAAGGTTGTCTAGGGGGAGCATCTTCTTGAGAGCCTTTGAAGATATCTGAAAATTAAATACAGAATGCAGACTTGTTAGTAAAAGGTTACGAATTATTTATAAAAGATTCAAATTAAATCATTCATTACCACCTATTTAATATGCTTTTTTTTAATAAATAAAATGAAAAATTATTCTTTATTTAATTGAAAGTTGGATATCCTTGAAAATAAGAATGTATACAGGTGTATAGGAAAAAAAAATATCAAATGCAATGATATATAAATTGCTAGTTAATTAAGACTGTTTTATCATAAGAGTTATACTGAATTCATACAGAATTTTACGTTTAACTTTCACCGTTCACTAACCCCATCGCTTTCAAACATTTTAAAAGAAAAGTCTCATAAGACCCAATTTCTTTGTGTAGCTTAGCTTAACTTGGACCGTGTTTGAGGTCAGTGGCGTACATTAACCCATTTTAGGGGGAGGGGGGAGTTTCATTTTGAAAACACGTAGTCTCAAGCATCAAGGGGGAATCTTTATGGTAAAAATATAAATATCGTTTGGTCTATGGGGGAGGTTGAACCCCTCCTTGTGTACGTCACTAGAGTTAAAGTCTCGCAATTTCGGTATTTTAACTACGACTGAAAATTACAAAGTTAGCCACTAATAGCCAACTATGTAACTTTGAATGGCGTTCACTCAACTTCAGATATTCAAATTCGTAAATAAATTATGTTGGGATCATAAGTTATTTTTCCTTGAATTCCGCAAAATGTATAACCTAATTTATAATCAGTGCTTGTTTTAGCTCATTTCGCGCCCTGGGCGCAGAAGATCTGTGGGCCCCTTTGGCACTAGCGGATCGAAATTTATCCAGCTTATCCGGGCTTCTGTCCCAAGCGTTCAATGGATCAACTTGCATTGTTTATAATCCAAAAATTAACCAGCAATAACTAATATATACTGTAACAAGATAAATAAAGCTTTAGCAAATGTTTGTAAGCGATGCGTGTTACAAACTTAATATAATTTATAATTAAAAATTATCTTTCGGGTGTTTTTTGGTTGAAAGAAGCTTTAAATTGTATAGTTTTTGGAAGTTAAAATTGGACGAATGATGAATAGGAAATTATAATTGGAAGGATAATTTTGTTAAAAAGAAAAATATACCACAAAAAATGTTTTTGACATTTGATGAAAAAAAAATTTTTGAAGTATTTCTGAATCCCGCTGGAAGTGAAGAAGTATGGTTAAAGTTGTCATATTTAGTTTCTTTACAAATTTCTTCTTTCTTCTTTCTTAAGGTATCCGACTATGTTCGGAACCATGATTTTAAAAAAGCGCATAAATGGATAATTTTCATGATATTTAGTGTCACTTAGATTAGAATACATGTATACAATTGCTTTAAGGACACATTATGACAAAAAAAATTATTTAAATACAATATTTTGGCAAAAAATTAGTTTTGAATAACCTTTTTTCCAAATGTTCTTCTTTTGTAAAAAATGCTTCTATTGTATTAATATTTTGCCTGTATATACACTGGTGTGCAAAACTTAAGCAACAGGTGGGTTTATTGCCATAACTTCACGAAAAATCATCTGAGAGACATAAAATTCTGAAATGAGGGAGAGTATTATGTACGTAAAGGATGACGAAAGCATCGGCGCTGAAAAAGAAATACAACGCATACGGTATGGAATCAAACAAAAACAAGCTTTATTGAACGCATAGTATCGTGACTCATGATTATCTATCCAACCGGAAGAACAACAAGCAGATGTTCCTTAATATGGTATATGCCCTCCCCTTACTACAATGGTTGCTTTGCACCGTCTCCGCATACTCAGAACCAGCTGGTGCAACATTTCTTGAGGTAGGAGTGCCCATTCCTCAATCAACATCTGTTTGAGTTGTTGGTTGTACTCCGGATGATGTGAGCGTGTGGCAATACGTCTCCCCAAAGCATCCCACACATGTTCGATGGGATTTAAATCTGGGGAGCACGCTGGCCAATCCATTCGAGTGATATCTTCACTTTCCAGCAGCTCCTCAACAGCAAGAGTGCGATGTGGCCGTGCATTATCATCCATAAAAATGAAGTCTGGGCCAATGGCACCTCGGAAAAGATGCAGATGGGGAAGAAGTACCTCCTCACGATAGCGATCCCCGGTTACAGACCCTCTGTCGAAAATGGGAAGCTCAGTTCCGCCGTTCAGCATAATGCCAACCCAGACAAGAAATCCAGGACCACCGTAACGATGTCTTTCCTTGATGTTACTGGGATAAAACCGGGTCCCGATCTCTCTCCAAATCAAAACGCGTTGAGAATCGCTTCTGGTACTGAACTGACTCTCATCCGTAAAGAGAACACGACTCCATTGATCAGTTGTCCAGTTTTTGTGCTCTCTGTCCCACTGTAAACGGTGGTTTTGGTGGCCATCTTTCAACGGGAGGCAGCGTTCAGGCCGGGGGGTGAACAGGCCCCCTTTGTGAAGGCGTCTGGCCACAGTAAACCGCTACACTTGTCGACCTGTTGCTGTACAGAGTTTCTGAGAAATGGTGCTTGCTGACTGCTGTCGAACTTTTTTCGCCTGCAGGATGATATATCGGTCATCCCCTGCAGTTGTCGTCGTCGGGCGGCCACACCAGCCTTTCTAACAGCTGTACCTGTGGTTTGGAACGCTTTCCAAGCACGCGAAACGACACTTTTGTTGATTCCGAGCTCTGCAGCTACATTGGTGACAGTACGCCCCTCCTCCAGCTTTCCGATCATTCTTCCACGTGTGAAGTCATCCAGATGATTTCTTCTAGCCATATTTCACGAACTGACTCACTGGCACTTGCAGAGAATATGGTGAATTGCGTCTCCGTCCTTCATTTCATTCTACTGTTGAGCAGCGCGCGCCGACATCACGCGTTTTGCGTACGCTCACATCGCTTCTGACGTTTTGTTACTGATATTTGCATACGCATGACGTTTCTACTGACTTACGTGTTCCCTCTACTGATGGCTATCTGCTAAATTTTTACATTGTTGCTTAAGTTTTGCACACCAGTGTAGCTCTCAGACCTCTGTACAGAGGCTTAACTATGATTTTTGAAAAATTCAAATTATTTTCAGAGTTACAACCATTTGAAATAATTATCGGCGTATTTTTTAAAAATTTCTTCCTTCTGTTTTCGTAAAACATGGATAAACCGACTTCCGAGTTATGCATTTCAAAAATTCTAGTTGAGCCTCTGTAGAGATTTCTGAGCTGAATACAGGCCAAAATATTAATACAATAGAAACATTTTTTACAAAAGAACATTTGGAAAAAAGGTTATTCTAAGTTAATTTTTTGCCAAAATAATGTATTTAAATAAATTTTTTTTGTCATAATGTCCTTAAAACAATTATATACATGTATTCTAATCTAAGTGACACTAAATATCATAAATAGTATCCATTTACGCGCTTTTGAAAAATCACGGTTCCGAACGTAGTCGGATACCTTAAATATTGAATAAATAAAAATACTAAATGGCAAGAAATTCAATTATACCTTATATACCGCAATTCTTGGTCATTCTTGCAAATGCTGACTGATATAATTTTGTGTTACCCATAAAATTTTTCAGCATTTTCTCTATTAATTATTTTCGTAAAATGGGTAGGAAAATAGAAATAACACACAAATATATTTCACACGAGATAAGATAAGAGAAAATGTCATATAGGAATACAAAATCTATTGCAAAAAAATTAAGTAACTTTCAACCTGAGAATAAGTAGGTTCCAGGATCTTCTGAAGAAGTGCAAACGAGTCCACTGTCGCAGTCCTGTTTGGTGATGGGCATAATTTCCACATCGCAATCTTCGCTATGCTGACCTTTGGCATCTTTGCACGCCACAGAACGTATTTTTTGTCCTTTTCCACACGTCACAGAACACTGTATTCATAAATAAAACAGATTCAAATAAAAGGTTGAAGAAAACACAGAAAAAGAAACATTAATTTTCAAGGAAGTCTTCATTAACGTTATCTATTAGTTGGTTATCTTTGTGCGTATAACGCGGTCGTGATTTAATTTTAAGGTGTCACAAAATTATCCAATCAGCTAAATTCATATGACGTCATAATCACATGATAATTGACAAACACGTGTTTCTGGCCAATCAATTGATAAATTCATGTGACGTCATGGTCACATAATAAATGCAATCATGTGTTTCTAGCCAATTCATCAAAGTTCTTCGTTGTTGTCAAATTTTTCTTTTTGCAGAACTTTCTTTAAAAAGTTCATATTTGTCAACAATTATAAATAAGCAAAATATACTTGATTTGAAAATACACGTATAAAATAAGAGTTATTGTTTTTTTGTTTTTGTTTTTTTTTTAATTTAAAAACCTTTTGATGTAATTTCTTTTACAATACTTGGACATCATTACTCAATTATGAAACTTGAAATTTTATCTAAATTTTACAAATAGAGTAACAAGTACAATGGGCTCAATTCATGAAGTCACATGATAAAAACAAACCCGTGTTTTCTATTGAATTCAAAACAAACATTCAACTAATGGTACTTATTGTTCTTTTTGTAAAACTCAGATAAAATTTCAAATTTCATAATTGGGTAAAGATGTTTGAATATTAGGGAAAAAAATCTTCAAAAAGATTTTTTTAATTAAAAAAAAGTCATATTTTATATTTACTTTTAAATAAAATGCATTCTGTATACATATGTACTTTATAAGAGAAAGTTTCTGCAAAGAGCAAAACTTGGCAACACTGGAGCGTGCGAACTGATTAGCTGGAAACACTAGATAATTTTTATCGTGTGACTATGACGTAGCATGAGATTTTAAATTGATTTGCTAGAACCACGTGGCTTTCACTATCATGTAATTATGACGTCGCATGAGTTTTTGAATTGATTGGATAGAATCACGAGGCTTTCACTATCATGTGATTATGACGTCACATGAATTGAGCCCATTAGTTTGATGTTTGCTTTGAATTCAATGTAGAACACGTGTTTCCCTTTATCACGTGATTGTCATGAATTTAGTTCATAGTTTCTTTTTAAAATCTGGTAAAGTAAAAGAAATAATGGTTGAACTATCCAATTAAATTTGTTTAAGTAGTACACGAAATCAAGGTAATTATACTTTAATAATGAATAATTTTTATTTAACCTGTTATTTTCTAATCACTACAGAAGATAAAATTTACATTTTGTATTAACTTTATAGTTCACATAATATAAAATATATTTTTAGAGTAAAATCACATTGTATAACGTAATGTAGTATTTAAGACCTTTAATGTCCCATAACAGTGTATTATTATGCTCAGCGCGATAATATATCCTTCCCCAAACACCTACAAATCAATTTAAAATATCTTTTAAATAAAAAAGCTTTTCCATAATATTTAAAAGTAATAATATATATGTAATTGATTATTTGTATATAGACTTCGCTTTGCTTTAGAATCCGCCATTAACAATTACTCACTCACTCGATTATTTGATTCTTTAGTCACAGCAAAATTTTTAAGTTGCTTTGTGTTTTCAGTATACTTTAATTAGTATGCATTGATTATTACTTTAGAATGAAGTTTTATAATTTATACAGAAGTGATTTTAAACAACATTTTAAAATTAATTCATAGTCTTTTATTAACAATACGTTTTGAAATAGGTTTGGTATTCCAAAATAATTCTGCAGGAATTAAGAGATTTGATTCATGTATTAAATATCTGAATCAGATGATGATCATTTTACGAGAGGATTTATTCAAGTATGCCAATAAAGACAAACAAAAAGGCTTATTTTAGTCAATTATTAAACACTAAGAAGAAAAACAAAAACTTTTTTTTCGCAGGGTTTTTTTTTTTAATTCTATGAATATGAACATATATATACCGTAAAATCCGGCGTATAACGTGCCCCTATACTTTCAAGGAACTTTTTTTTTTAAATTTTTTTAAATATATTAGCCGTATAACCCACTCTTTTTTTAAACAAAAGAAACCTGAAATGTACGTGTGCAATGTTCTTATGTTTTGAAGTCATTCATTCCTGATATTATCCAAGGGTTTTGAAAAACTAAGACTCTACAATCCTTTAAGTTCATAAGGTAGGTGTGTCATTTCTTTTAAATAAACAGTAATTCGATTTTTGTAGATGTCTAATTATTTTTATATGCTCATTTCTTTTTATTTGTAAAGCTATCATTTTTGTACCCGGCGTATAACATGCGCCCATAAGTTTTGTATTCAAAATGCGCTCTATACACCGAATTTTACGTTATATGTAGATATGAACATACATAGTATGAACATATACGTTTATAGCAAAAAATAAATTACATTGGAAAAATAAACCACACAGATTCAAACAGACATGAAAAATAAAATATGAATCTTTCTAAATCCAAGAATAAAAAGGTAAAATCGTATTTTTGAATATGAATCCAGCAACAGGAGATAAAAAAATAAAAAAAGGAAACAAAATGAAATCCACTTACTCCCGACCACGGACCGCTCACCCACTGCGGGCAGGGAACTAAATTGCAAGGGCGCTCTGTCAAGGGCTTTTGGCGGAGACATTGGTTAGATATCACGGGGATCCACACGCCGTCGGCCCCCATCTGGGCGCAGTGTACCTGCCGAGATTGGCGGCCGCCCCCGCAGGAAGCTGAACAGGGGCTCCAGCTATCTGTCACCCATCTGCACAGAGAAACAAATAATTTTACAAAAAGAATTTCATTTCTTCCCAACAAGGAATGCTTTGTTTTTCTACCAGAATTTTTCTTTTTCTAGCAGAATTTTTTTCTCTTTAGCAAATAGGTTTTCTAGACTTCGTTTTTTTAAAATGCATTTTTAATTCAATTATTGGGATGGACTATAGCTTGAAATTGGGTTTTCGAATAGAACTTATGTGTTTACATTTATATTTATTTTACGATATTGACCAAATGAACTGTTTCTAGTGGTGTCAACGCTGCAGTGCTGCTTTAAGTTATATTATCAATACTCTGATTAAATAAAAAAAATAATTATTTATAAAGATGAATTCGTAATAACAGTAAAATAAATTTATGAGTCAGCAAACCGGTGAAGTATTTCAATGAAAATTTCATATCTATACCATATGTAAAAAAAAAATATTTATATTCTTATTATTGCATAACCATTAATATCATAAAAAAAACCCGATCTCAATTAATTGTGAGGAAAAATCGCTCGCGCGAAATTAAGTAAATATATATATATATATATATATATATATATATATATATTACATACATTTAGTTTTAAAATAGAAACATAACTATTGAACATATAACTGCAAAAAACTTATTACATTCATTATTAAATAAAATATTACGAAAATCGAATCCAGAACTTGTCTTAGGTCTAAAATTTAAGTATTTAAACTTAATAATTGGTAATTTACAACAAAAATTAAAAGAAATATTACAACCATAAATATCATTTTCGACTAATTCGACAGAAATGCATAATCCCCCTCCCCTCCTCCGAAGTGTATTTCAAAGTAAATGAATCCTATGTTTATCGTTATTCGAACTGTTTACTGAAAAGTTTTCAATTAAGGAAATTTTGTTTATAACAACAAAATGTATCTTATGTCATTCAGGAGTATCTGAATTTAATATTTAAAAATATTATTATATGTCTTTAACTGCTCAGATTTTTGTATCAGAAATTGATTATTATAATTATTTACGCGTTAAAAATGGATTGTTTTAAGGTATCCGACTAGGTTGAAAAAGCGCTTTTTAGGTGTTTGATGTTTGGTGTTGTTTGGATCATTAAGGAAAACATAAATTAATTATTGAGGAAGAAGGACTAATACATAAAACTAGAGAGTTTTTTAAGATCTTTTTATAGCATTTACTTTATCTAACTAATAAAAATATTTTTTTTAATTCGTTTTTAGAAGAATGAACTTTTCATGATAATATGAACACGAAAAATGGGATATCTTCTAAATAATCCAATCAAATGCAATGAAATTTATAACATATATGCTATGGGCCCTTCAGAGTGTAACAAACCTCAGGTTTTAAGACAGCTACATTTAATCACATTTTACAGCCATTTTTAGCTTAGAACATGCAGTAATTTTGATGAAAAATCATGACCATCAAATTTAAATGCTAATAAAATATTTATTTCTTAAAATATTTTTTATCCTGCTGTTTGTGACACTTCAGAGGGATCAAGAAGTATATCAATGACGTTAAAATTGCATAATGTGCAATTTATTTTTATCTATCACGTTTTTCTTAACTTAAAAAATTTTGCTAAATTTTCCTAAAAATAATTTCTTTTTTCAAAAAAAAGGGCGATACATGTTAGTTATTTAATAATTATAACTTTTTAAGCCTATTTATGTTCTTTAAAACAATAAAATTATTCAAAAAATCAATTTTTGAAAAATTTATCTCCGAACCTAGTCGGATACCTTAAAGCGGTTTTACTGCTGAATGCTTACATGAAATTCATTGAGTTTTTTGAGTTTACCTTTTTGCTTTTGAGAGACCTTAATATTTAAAGAAAATGTTATAAAATTAAAAATTACAATTAAATGCAAAAGAATTATATCTTAAACAAAAACAGTGCAAGCTTTGTTTTTCAATTTGCAACAGGCTTCATTATTTAATGACGAATATAAATATTTTATAAGACTTCTGATTATTATTTATTTACGAAATCTTTACGTACACCGTTATGATTATTTTTGAGTGGGTCGCTATTTAAAAAATGCAACAAAAAGAAAAAAAAAAGTAACAGATTATTTCAATGTGATGTTTCTTCCCTTTAAAGAGAGAGTACAAAATCCAATACATATTGTAACTAGATAGATAAATTATATGTAAACAAAGATGGAATTTTATGCATAAACTAATATTTTCTCTCTTAAACTAATAATCGTATTTTCAATATAATTTAAAATTTATGTTTTTATTATATTAATAATCAAAATTGCTATGATGTATCAGATACTGCATGAGCTAAAAAAGAAAATAAAAATCAAATGTTGCTTATAGAAATACCAGTATTATTTTAACCCTTTATCTACCGACTGTACTTATAAGTAGTACCACTTACTTCAAAATTACATAGAGTAACCATTTTTACGAATACTCTGACGATACTTAGCAGAAGCATTCTTTTAAATCCACTCTTTCAAGATATATGGCAGCACGGGTTCTATGATCAGTATTTTAGCGGGGAAGGCACATAAGTTTTACAACAGAAGTTGCGTTTTAAGCTGACGATTTGATCGGATTGCGAAGATTGTCATTTTTATTCCGAAAAAGTAGTTAATGTCAAAAGTTAAGTCTTATTTTTTTTTTATGCTAAGGAAGACCTTAGAAAACGATTTAACTATTTATTTTAAGTGAAAAGTATATTTAATTAATTTTACAGTTGAATAACTTTGTGGTACTTATAAGTACCGACAGCACACTGGGCGTTGGAGCAAGAACTTAGTTTTTTTCGTCCGTGTAGCTTATATTAATGATTTTTGTTGTGTTGAAGCGTCATCATTATAGTGCAATAGAGTTACGCCTTTTTAGCATTTCTTTTTGCCTAACAGATTTATTTTGATTTTTTTTTATTGTTTTATTTTCATGTTATCAAAAATTTGTAACTTTAAATCCGAGCTTGTATTTTTTTTTCCCAAACACTTAAATGAAATATGTATTCTTATTTCAAAAATTATATAACATCATTTTAAATCTTTTATGTGTAGCAGAGATTTAACAGTGGTTGGAGATTTTCAAGGCGATAGTATTGTTTTTATTATTATTTCCTTTTCAAAGGAAGTCTGTAAAAAAGAAGCTCAGTCTTCAAGAGGCTTTGGATTTATTATAGAACCTACCATCTGAAATTAGAGATGTACTAACGGAAGATTTTTCTGATGAAGAAGTCCCTGCAAATTATCTGCTGGAATTTTCGTTATTCTTAGGATGATGATCAAGAGGCTAAACTCAGAGTGCAGCAGTTCATGTTAAGAAAATACAGCATTTCTTACCCCAGGATATAGTGCTTTAAAAAACACATTCAGTCGAAACCTCATGCAAAATGCATAAAGCGTAATGAATTTCTGTGTGTTAATGAAAAAACACTGTTTCTTTGAATATCATCAAATTAAGTTTATGTGTAAAAAAAGTAAATAAATTTTGAAAATTAAATAATCTTTAAAAATAAATGTTTTGTGCTGTAAAATCTAAGTATTCTGAGTGGTTATTTACCGTTTTTAAGAGTTAAAACTGCATTAAAAAAGCCATTCGGTCTTTTCGTCTTATGAGAATATTTGAGACCTTTGTGTGCTGACGGTACTTTTAAGTACCAATTTAATTAATTAGCTCTAACAAATTAAATTTCCCAAAGTTGAGTATTTTATTCATGTATATCCCTTAATTTTCAATGCAGTGATCCAAAAAAAAGAAAAATATTGCATGAAAAAATTTGCAGTAAATCATAATGCAGTAGATAAAGGGTTAAAAAAGGAATATATATATATACAGACAGTTCATTGTAAGAACACAGTTATTGAATTATTAAGCTTCATTAAGTTTCAAAAACAATAATATTAGATTAATATTAAACGTAATAAAAAAATTACAGTTTTTTGTGAAGCAATTTAAATACAAATTTTAGAGGATTTTTTTAAAAAAAAAATAGAAATCCAACATAAATTTAATTTTAAAAACTATTTTAAGATAGTTTTAGTATCGTATTATTTTAATAGTTGCAACTGTCCCCAAAACAATTAACTGTAATGCATAAAAATAACACGCGCTCTATAATTACATTCGTTATCTCGCGGTCACGCACTGCTTTGAAGCCCCGTTACTCAGAAGGGTTACAGTTGGAAAGAGGAGTGCTTGTTTCCTTATCTTCTTCAAAAAGCGAGATCTTATCAGATAAGGTAACAGAGTGTGTGAAAATTATGATTATAGGAATAAAGTTGCTTTAATTTTCATACTTAGCTCTAGTTTTCTCACTGGTCTGTTTCCTTAAATAAATTTCGATTTGGTATATAAGATTTTCACTTCAAATTATTTAACAAAAGCATTCTAATGCGTTTTAATTTAACCATTGTGTTATGATTGCATATTATTGTTTTGATTAAATTTTTATTTTCCCTTGAGTAAAATTACATTTTCTTAAACAAATTTTTCTCTCTTTTGCTCTTAATACAATGACATGAACAGAAACATTTAACAAGACTTTATGAAAAGACATTGAAATATTTTTGATATCTATTTTGGATATAAAAAAAATTATATGAAAACTAAATGAAATAAATATACATATGAATATTTCCTTCAATGCAGATTTCCTTCAATAGAATGCAAACATAAATTAGGTACATCAATCACACACTTTTCACTCCAAGCAGAATATTTATTAAATATTTCGAAGCCTTTTATATGAGAAATGAGTTCAAGAATTTAAGATTAACTAAAATAATTACATAAAGGAAGAAATTTTTTTCCTTTTGTTGGACCAATATGTTGTTGTTACTAATGTCACCTGATTGGCATGTGCCAAATCAAGGTCCACGAAATTCATCATGTGGCAAAGGTCTAGATTGTACGCCTGTCGTTAGCCGTAGCCTTGAGCACCATGAAGGTGACAGTACGATTTGGCACGTTTTCCATCCCAATTTTAAAACAAAAAAATATTACGGGCAGTCAGGGGGCTCCAACCTCTCTTTGCTTTTCACCAACCTAACCGGTGACTTATGGCTCTATGGCTATTTAGAATACTCTCATGCAGCGAATGTACCATACATTTACAAACATTTATTCTTCTCCGGGATTCGAACACAAGTCCTACGGCACAGCAGACAGCGTTACTAACCACTATACCGGATGGGCGGTTGAAGCAATATAAACAATATCTTAGCACAGGGGTGGACAACCCAAATGACCTCGCGGGCCACTTTGGAAGAACTTTACAATCCCGCGGGCCCATATAAAAACATATATCTTTATATTAGATTTAGACCCATTTCAAATATTTGATGGAGTGAAAATTTAAAACAGGCTGATATATTATTATTGTTGTTTTCATTGTTTTTCATATGTCAAACATAGATAATATAATAATAATAATGCAATGATCAAATAATGTTTAATTTATTTAATTAGTGAGATATCTGTTTCTTAACTCTTTCACTTAGTTTTTGCAAGTCGATCTCAATGCATGTGCATTTGCGTATCGTAATGGATGTTGCAGATTTCCGTGCGTTAAGTTTGGGCTCGATTTATGTTTGATAAATTTCAATTTAGGAAAAAAAAAAAAGAGATTCGTAGTAACAGAAGCAACATGATAAAATAACAACAGTTAAGGGATTTATTTTTTACACACACAAAAACTTTTTAAACAAAAAAAAATATTATACAAAGTAGTCGAATTTTGTAAAGTTGTAAAGAATCTCGCGGGCCGCAAAATTATTCAAGGTGGGCCCCATGCGGCCCCCGAGCCGCGGGTAGGACACCCCTGGCTTAGCATACATTTTTAAGGTTTTTTTAAAATTAGAATTGTAGCGTTTTTTTTTCAAACATTTCCCTTCATAATTCTTGGAATACTTCATAATGTTCTTTGATATGATAACTTTGCCTTCTAAAGTCACGCCGTATGTAACTGAGTAATGCTACATACGCAAAAGTATAGCGAATAGAAATGGGCTCCATTCATGACGGTCACATGATAAAGACAAACACGTGTTCTCCACTGAATTCAAAACAGACATTAAACTAATTGAAATTCTATTTTTAAGACATTGATAAAATTTAAAAGAGCAAAAGTTGACAACAATGAAGCGCACGAGCCGATTGGCTGGAAACAAACGATTGCCTTTATCGTGTGACTATGACGTCACGTGAGTCTTTGAACTGATTAGCTAATAACACGTGGTTATCATTATCATGTGACTATGACGTCACAAGAATTGAGCTCATTGAGGGTGATAGGAGGATGTTAAGATGGTGACAGACGCGCGCGCGTGTGCTAAGATAAGATGATATGTATCAGTTAAGGTAAGATGACAAGAGGATGTTAAGAGATTGATACGCGGTGCTTAAGGAGGTTCTATGAGAGGATATCAAGAGGATCTATCAGAGTATGTAACGACAAAGTTGAGTTGAGAATAACTTAGTTGAGTAGTCTTGAGAAAATCTATCTGAAGAGCTCTAGAAAGTGGATCCGAATATATCGGCAAGAAACTTCAATTACCGATTACACATTATGTAAACATTTTATAACAATAATTATTTCACAAAAGTTGAGGTAGGGAAACCACTTCAAGCAAATAATTAATTAGATGTTAATTATTCAAGTCGAACAAATTTATTTTATTACACTCATTGACATGTCTGTCGTTCATTCGAAAATTCGAGGGAAACACCATAAAATGTCAAGATAAAATTAAGGTAAATCTATAAAATTTAATTTTTTAAAAAAAAATTAAACTTAATAACATATACGGATAATATAATGTTTTAAGATTGAGTTTTGAATGTGTTTACACAGATTAAAAAAAAAGCTAAGTTCAAATGCTTTTTGCGGGAAATAAATTAAATATTAACTATTTCGAACATATCTTAGTTTAGTAAGTGATTATTAAAAGCTTTTATATAATCATATTGATTATCAAACGCATTAAATTGAGTGACAAGCGATAATTAAAGAACTAAAGAAACTCAAATCATATCTCATAGTCTGACATGGATTTGATTAAAATAGTGAGCATATTAATTAGAATCTAGTTCAACTTACACAGGGGGGCATTTATGCGAGTTGCATTCTTTAATTTCTGGCAACGGTCGAGCAGCAATATCGCACAAGCGTTCGTCCACTTCTTTTTCATTCGCTTTGTTCAAACAAGTTGGTCTGGACATTTGATAACCTAAAACAATAAAAATAATTTATAAACATAGAAGATTTTAAGGTGCATCATTTGTAATTATTATTTAAGTACAATTCTTACATAACTTTGAAATGAAGTTTTTGAAATTAAATATGACTCAAGAAAGTGATCACCAGTTGTATTAAAGTTGAATTATAGAATATATCAATGGACACACACACACATTTTTATACGAATTTTCTCAAAAGTTTGATTGTTTATACATATATTATCAATCTATGAATAAGAGAAAATAGACTTATTCACTCATTCTCTTATCACGAGATCTCAAGAACTATTAAACATAAAGACGTTTCTTTTATTAAGTACCGTAAAATCCAGCGTGTAACGCGCACTTTTAACACTAAAATTAAGGTCGGAATTAACGGAGGCGCGTTATACGCCAGGTATAAAAATGAGAGGTTTAAAAGTAGAAAAAAGAGAAGAGCTTTAAAAAAATTAGATGCCTACCTCTATCGAAATACTATATATTTAAAGAAAAAGCATTCCTAAGGGTTGTAGTTCTAGAATTATACTGTTTTTTCTAAAGCTTAGAATAATACATCGAATAAATAATTTCAAAACGTAAGAGACACATGTACATTTCAGGGTTCTTCGTAAAAATAGGTGTGCGAGTTATACAGCGAATATACCCTAAAAATTAAAAAATGCACCATAAAAGCATGAGTGCGCGTTATACGCCGATGCATGCTATACGCTGGATTTTACGAAAAATATTCTCTAAGAATGGGCTTTGTGCGGAAATCAACTCACAAGGAGGGGGAGATTATTGATAAATATGTTCCGTTTTTAAACTATTGAACCAACAGAGATGAAATTCGGCAAGCATGTTTCTTTAGCTTCATAGAGATAGGGGTCTTCAATCTTTCACGCTCGAGGGTCAGATTAATAAATTCGCAGTGATTCGCGGGTCACACGAGTGTCGAAAAAATGTTGTAGTAGTCAGGAAATTTATATAAAAAAAAGGGGAGGTGTTTATTTTACAAGACTTCAACTGATTCTAAGGGAAGAGATGGTGTTCTTCAAATGCAGCGAAATTTTTGAAAAATTCTTCATTTTCAAAAAATTTTATCTCAGATATCAAAAACATCAGTAAAATGGTTTAAATACCAAGAATAACAGAAAAAAATGGCATTTTTTACGGTATAAAAGCAAAGAATGTCACTTTTTTTAAAAAATTGCCTCTAATTCAAATGAAGGGTCACTAAAATGCCTTCAGCGTCCCATTCGTCGCCCGTGGGTCACGGGTTGAGGACCCCTACTCTAAGATTGGGTTTTGGAGAAATAAACTCCCGAGGAGGAAAGGAGGTTTGCACAAGATAAATATACTTCAGTTTTGGATATTCAAGTCTTGTTCTATTTAAATCGAAAGGCGAGGGCTATAAGAGCGTTTCGGAGTTCACAATCGAAAGCATAATGCTAGCATTTAGATATCAATAACAGTATAAAGACATAAAACATCACGAAATACCAACGATGTGGGTAGATAACGGCTAGTTACCTATATATTTATTTTTTTGTTTCAAAAAAACACATTTATTTGCATTCTGCTTATATAAAAATTAAGGCAGAGATTTGAGTTTTTAAATAAGTAAATGCACATAAAAAAACTAAAAGGTTCCAAAACAAAAAAGACAAATAAAAATATTAAATCAGATTTCAATTAAATTTTAGATAAATGATAATTACTTGAATATCATTTTTTCAGTTAACGCTTTAATTGCGTATGATCGGCTTACAAAAGAATTTCAGAAATTAACAATTACGAAAATAAAATGATAGTCACAAACTTTAGACGCCATTTTCATTCAATGTTGTTTCAATAAAAAAAATATTCTATTTCAGTAATAAAAAAAATAACAGTAATGAATACAGCCCGAACGAAATTCTCGCATTCTACAACTACAAGAATGAAAAAATTTGATACTTTATTTTGTTTGTGCATACAGTGGGTGATCGGTTAACGAACATAATCCGTTCCAAGACTATGTTCGCTATCCGAATTGTTCGTTAACCGATCATCGATACACCATAGACTTCTATGTGAAATCGATTAATTCGTTCTGGAGACCCTAAAAAATAAAATCAAAATCGAAACTGATGGTCTAATGTGTATGAATATTCTATTGGATTTTTTTTTCAATATAACTTTCAAGTTTAATAGGTAAGCAACATAATTCAGGAGAGATGA
The DNA here is from genome assembly GCA_019973955.1 of Trichonephila inaurata madagascariensis. Classification (NCBI taxonomy): domain Eukaryota; kingdom Metazoa; phylum Arthropoda; class Arachnida; order Araneae; family Nephilidae; genus Trichonephila; species Trichonephila inaurata. The sequence goes on from BMAV01012593.1 coordinate 170,126, forward strand.
AAAACGATTTTTAGTACGTTTCTCATATTTCACGTATTTTTACGGCGGTAGCGCGTCATCTGCACTTTATATTTTAAAGTCTGCACTGTTTGAAAAAATTAAGAATTCGCTTAATTTATTTGCCATGTCAGCAAATCCACTCGCCCATAACTTATCAGCTGTCAGAAAATATTGATATTCATATTGAAATTCAAGTATTCAAGTGTGTATTGATTTAAGTCATAATAATAATTATTGAATGACCTTTAAATTCATTGTTAATTCAAGTTTCATTTAGTAATTATCAGTACTAAGCATGCTTTAAACATTTCTCCTTTCAGTGATCTTATTATGTATGCAAAATGATAACAAATGTTTAATATTAATTTTTTTTCAGAGCCGAGAAGTGTTCGTTAGAATTCGTTTTGTTCATTATCCGAATATGAGTTCGTTGTCCAAACACAAAAATTCTTTCTTGAAAGTGTTCGTCAT
>BMAV01012593.1:176954-244155 GCA_019973955.1 Trichonephila inaurata madagascariensis
TTTATTAATTTTTTAAGTCTATAGATCTAATAGCTGATAAAAAAAAAGGATTTTTTTTATTTATAACTCCCCGTAACACTCTTGAGGGTCGATTTTTGAAAATACCTCCCTAAGCTGATCTCTGCTCAGCAAAAGTAACACATTGTTAAACGTTTGTGTAATGAACGCTTTTAAAATAGTGTAAATAATTTATATCTGAAAGTGTAATACAATAATATTACTTTCTGTTATATTTATTTTATGCTAAAATTGTAATATTTGTAAAGAACGCCGCTTCTTAAATTATAATGACCATTCAATGAAAAACATAGTGAAATGTTTACGATAGAGTCAAGTTGGCAAATGTCTAACTACTTTTATATATATAGCTCGAGCTTTATTAGAGCTTGGTAAGACCCGCCGTGTAGGGGAGCGATGCACGTTAATGCTTTAACTACCGCATTATGATTTTCTGCAGTTTTTTTCTGCAATATTTTTTTTGGATCACTACATTGAAAATTAAGGGATATACAAAAACAAAATACTCCACTTTGGGAAATTTATAATCCGTTAGATCTAATAAATTAATTAAAGATATTCCGCTGTAAAATTAATTACATACACCATTCACTTAAAATAAATAGTCAAATCGTTTTCTAAGGTCTTCATTAGCATACAAAAACATAAGACACTTACATTTTGACATTAACTATTTTTCACGACAAAAATGATATTCTTTGCAATCCGCTGAAAACGCCGTCAGATGAAAAAGCAATATTTGCAGCAAAACTATTCGCCTTCCCCGCTAAAATACTCATCATAAAACCCGTGCTGCCATATATCTTGGAAGAGTGGATTTTAAAGAATATTCCTGCTAAGTTGGTGTGGTGTGGTAGTTAGGAGAAGGGGGTGCCAGCTCAGGTGTCGTCCACGTCACTTGATCATGGTTCAAAATTACGTGGTCCGTCGCCAAAAGCCCTTGTGTAGCTGAACAGCGTGACGTTAATATTCACTCACTCACTCACTCCAAAAAATACAGTACAGTAGTTATAATTATTTTTATACTTATAAATGCAGTATTTGCCTATTGAATTAAAATTATAACGTTATAATTAACTACTAAACACAAACAAATTATGCAAATTTGTCCAAACGATAAAGTGTGAAAGACAAAATTTATCTACTTTAAATACCAGAAGCGATAAAAGTATCTATTTTGAAGAAAAAAATCAATTTCTTACTACCAAATGTGCATAGTAAAATCATAAAAAAAATATTCAAATAAAGAGAGATTTATAACAACCTCTCCCTTCAAAACTTAGTTTTGTTCTGAAATAAAAAAAAATTAGGGATTACGCTGATTACAGGAATAAATTAGAAGCGAGCGCCTCCTGCGTAGCCAAAATAAAAAGGTTTCTTCACAAATAAAAAATAGGTATATGCTGTCGTGGGCTTTTTTGCAGCGCACGCCAGAATTGTTTGCAGGTGGCAGAATTTTTTCCTACTTACTTGACAAATATTGTTATATTTTGGACATTTCACACAATATCTTTATAAATTATAGCCTATGCTATAAATTATAGCCTATGTATTATTCGGATGTATAAGCTATATTACTGTAAAGTTTCATTAAAATCCATTCAGTTGTTTTTACGTGAAAGACGACCAAACATCCAAACAAACTTTCGCCTCTATAATACATATATATATGGATAGATGTTTCTCATTTCTTTGTTGATATTCTTTAAATGATTATATTTAGATGTTGAAATGTCCCACACATGTGATTCATATGCAATTGAAACAAAGTAAAAAGTTTTAAAACAGGCAAAGTAATTTAGCTAATTATTGTTTTAAAAGGTCTTAATATGTTTGTGCCAAATCATGTATTATTAACCTAGTGCTTATCAAACTTTTAATATTTGCGGCCCAATATTCGATCATAATTTTCCTCTATACAAATAACAATGCATTGAGAGAGTTCAATAACACTATACTTTGACGCTAAATCTTACATACGACTTTAATTTCTTAAGTACCACCGGCGTATATATACATCTAGCTCAACCTGTACGTTAAATGCCCCGGACGTATACTATTTACTTCTTTCCGAAGTACGATCTTTTCTGAACACTGCTATCTGTAAAATTATTCCGAAGGCTTTGGTATGCAATAAATAGACCTTGACAGTGTTTCCGAAGAATTTACTTATACCAGAGGATTTCCTTATTTCTTTTATTCCTTTTCTTCCACCCACCCCCCACCACCCCAATATATCACATAAACGCGCCAACATGGAAAATGGGACCGGGAGTGTGAGTGAATCGCGTAACTTTAATTTAGCAGTTAAGGGAATAATTATAAACCGTATAAATTATCAAGATAAGTGTTCATTTTTGTATATAATTTTATATGTAACAAGCTCATGAGGTCGTTGGTAATTATTAAAGTTGTTCTTAATTTAGTTTTTTTACATTAATTAAAAATACATTGTGCAGAACTGCTACATTTATAAATGTATAATATCAGTGTAAGTGTTAATTTTATTTTTTATGTTAAAATGAATTTTTTTGTTTATTTAAGTAAATTAATAATTTTTTTTAAATAATCTTTTGTTTTTGACCTTTCAATATGCTCGTGCTTCCCTCGTAGAGTTATCACCCCCCCCCCCCCAAACTCATTTTTTTTTCAGGTTGGAAAATTTTTTATCAATTTTATCACTCACAAACATGAGTTTTCTTTACTTTTCATTCTTTTAAAATGCATGCTATACATCCATTTACAATAAACATATAGAGAGATACTTCTTACGATATTTTTTTTATATTTTTAAAATAAACGCTTGAATAACTAAAAAATATCCTTACATAATTCTAATTCTCCCAACATATACCGCAAAGATAGATTTTTCATTTCGCTTTCATAATAGTAAACATAATTTTTATTAAAAAAAAACTCTAAGCGAATAAATTTTACACAAATAATTTTAAAGTGTTTCGTATAATGTAAGTTTAACCTAATTAAGCGAGTTCTTTATGAAAAGGATATATTGAAAAATATTCATTTAGCGAATCAATACATTTATTTCGAAATTTTTCTTCATAACTTTATTAATAATTCACTAAATCGAACAAAAACAATAGTAAAAATATTTACAGTACATCAGATTCTTTTGAATAAAATAAATTATCGATAAAAAGAATCTCTAACTTCGTTATAGTTTTTCTATGCATTTAGAATGAAAAATAATTACCCGCGTTTTTAAAAATTCTTCCGAGAGAAATATTATTTATCAAATCAAAAAGTATATCGTCGACTTAATTATCAGACTGCGTAACTCCGCTGGTGTAACTGATTTGATATAGGAGTGCAACGCGCCAAGCCCTTTTGGGCGCGATTAAGGAATCGCGCCAAGCAGCGGTTATTGTCGGGTTACATGAAATCCAAGATGCCGGCCTAGCGTTTCCCCTTTGTTTTTTCTACGCCATGCCTCAATGCGCGCTCCGTTTTTAATTTATTCCTTCGATCAGTGTAATCACTATTTTTTTATTTTTTTTTTATTTCATAATAAAACTAGATTTCGAAGGGAGAGGTGGTGGCTAGATTTTAACATAAAATAAATACAACAGAAAGTATAATATTAATGTACTACACTGCCAGATATAAATTATTTGCACTATTTTAAGCGGTCTTTACACAAAATTTGTAACAATATCGCACGATAAGAATATCAAAGTAAACCATATTGTAATATTACCGCCTATCTTGGCGAACATAAACAACAACTTGACACCTAGCCCTACTGTATCAAATTAGCTTCCCAGATGGAGTTACGCAGTTTGATAATTAGACCGACGATATATTCATTCTCAAAATAATTTTCTTCAATTTAAATCAATGTCAAATATATGCATGTATGTATGAAAGATCAATACTCTAGACATAACATTTAATGTTAAAGGAATATTAATGCAGGCTTTTGTTATAGAAATTGTATACCAGGAGCATGAAATATTAATATATATAATGTTTTATATTAAAATTTTATTAATAAAAAATGTTTCAAAACGTTTAGACTTTCAGCTATGCTCTTTCGAAGAATATTTTTAAGCAACATGCTTTTAAAGGAATAGCTAAAATTATTCAACAATAAAACCATCTTAAAAACGATTTGAAAAAAAAAAATTGAATCGAAAAGAAAACAAATTATGAAATAACTTGAGATAATCCCTCAATAAACTTAAGATGTCATTATATATATATATACACATATGTGTGTATGTGTGTGTAATAATTCCCTGTAATTTCATCCTGAATAACATTTTAATTTGTAATGAACCTGGCCTTCAGGACTCTCGCGGAAATAATAACTTGCTAACCCGTATAACGTGTAATTGTAACCGTATATCTTGGAAAATTAACAGCTTGCATTTTTAAAAGTAAGATTACATCAGAATCTATCGAACGAAATCTTTCCACCGATCATAGACTCCGTCCGCGCATTTCCAAGACTTCCTGTTCTTGCTTCATATAAAAACTCCAAGATACTGAAAAGCTCGCTATTCCAGATGCAAATACTAAAAGACCCAGGAGAATTCTTTTGGATTCTGATAATCCCCCTAAGAATTAATTTAATAATTCACCATGTGGTGAGTGATATTTGCTAAATTTAATTTTCTTTCTGTTTTAAATTTTTATTATTATTCCTTTAAATTTAAGTTTTTTATTATGCTGCTTCCACTAAGGAATCCCACACAGGCTAGCTTTTAGAACCTCCCTATTGCTAAGTTCCAAAGTATCAGGGAAGCCAATAGAGTGCTATCATCCAATGGAAAACAAGACTCTCATAAGAAATTTTCAGAATTAAAAATTCAGAAATATTCCCCTCAACTTCGGATGTCTTCCGAAGCAGTCATCCTGACCACGCCTCCTTGCCACCTCTTCTCAACTAGTCAGGAGAGTCTCTCTTATAAAAGCCCTATCACTTTCAGGCCACATATACTATCCATATATGGGATGGAGGAACGCTTCACGTTCCATTTCCCAGAGGTGTTCAGCTTCCAAAAGTTCGCTCTTCACCTTCGTCTTGTAATTATCTGCAGCCCATTTTTCAATTCCTACTATTAGCTCACACTCTCTATATATTTATTTATCTTGGTGGAATTTTCAATCGTTAGTAAAATACATTTTAAAGCGCTCAATTGAGCTGAAATTTTATATACTTGATTATTTTGGATGACAATATAGTAATTTAATTATAATTAATAAAAATTAATTGATTAAAACTAATTATTCAAGGAATTACAAATACAGCCACGTTGGCATTATTTTTGGTGACTTAGCGACCCTTTTGGCGACTTGTGTCAACACTTGAAGAGGTTTTTTTCTCACATTTTAAAGCGCTCATTTGAGCTGAAATTTTATATACACTATTGTTTTGGGTAAAAATAAGATAATTTAATTATAATTAATTGACTGAAACTAATTATTTAAAGAAGAAAAGATACAGTCACTGGTTTCATTTTTAGCGACTTGGGTCAAAACTTAAAAATATTTTTTTTTCTCACGTTTTAAAGCATTCAGTTGAACTGAAATTTTATATTTACGATTGTTTTGGATGACAATACGACACTTTAATGATAATTAATAAAAATGAATTACCACTTAATGTTGTGATTCTATCCTATGTATATACATATTTATATTAATTGTAACTATTTTAAAAAAAGTAGCTAAAATACAATTTTTCTTTGTTGATCTAAGTAGGAATTGACTTAATTTTTTTTTCTTCATATTACTTGTTTGTCTTCTTGTCTGCTTCATGTGATGTCGAAATATTGTTGTCCAGTAATATTTTTATATATCTATGTGATCATCAATAAATGTTGAATGCTACTCAATAAGATGTTTCCTTATACCAAACGAATCCTCATCACTACAACACAACCTTGATAAAGGAATCAATAAAATATCTTACTCGACTATTTACTATTTATACATATATAAAAAGATCGTGGACATTGTCCAAGATTACTTTAACGATGATCACTATTCAGATGTGGTTGATGTAATATGGATGTTACTAATGAGGCAATCTTTTGTTGATAGTAACCCGGTTTATTTTACATTTAGACACACACAAACATAAATATAGACAGGAAAAGCACAAATAAGACACACGCGCGTTACAACATTACGAAGACACGAATGAGAGCTTTTCCAGAATATCTGGGGCTTTTTATATGAAGCGATAACAGGAAGTCTTGGAATCCGAGTGATTTCCTTGGATGGAGCCCATAACTGGTAGAAAGATATCTTACGAGAATGTCTTATGTGAATTTACTTTCAATAAGCTGAGGTTTTTTTTTTTTTAATTTTTAAGAGATACGGTTACGATTATCCTGTTATGCGGGTTAGCTATTTAATTATTTATGCACAAGACCTGAAGGCCAGGACCCTTACGAATTAAAAGTGGTTTAAGATAAAATTAAGCAGAATTTTATACAAACATATACGAGTATGTATATATAATTCACTATTTAAATTTTCTATCGAGGGATTTTATTTAATTTATGGTGACCTTGAGCCCTCTAAGACATCACGTGATAATTAATTTCTTTAGTTTACCCGTCTAATGGGAAATATCCTTATAACCACAGCTTTATCTCCTCAGAACAGCCACGTTCAAATTTTTCAAAATAAAATGATGCAATCTCGCATCATCCGTTAACTCTGACCAAACTCGATATTCATTCACAGAAATCATATGAAGTTTAAAGGTTCCAGTTGAGGAAGCTATGAATGCTGAGATCTCTGGAATGAAAAAAAAAAAAAAAACAAAAAAAAAAAAACGCTTTTGTCCCTTGTCTTGTTTGTTCACGTCTCAGTTGTGCTTCGTTTCGATCTTTTATGTATTTTAATTCAATAAAATGTTGAACTAAATAAAAATACCAAAATGTTTCCTCATTGTGTCAACGACTACAACATAATAACAATTATCCCAGTAAAATGTTTTAATTCCTTTTAAATTGCCCCACGTAAGTATATACAATATAAGCCTTAAAGTTTTTAACAGATTTATATACAATGGAGAAAGAATATCACAGCTTTAGAATTGCATCAAAATAAAATTACTGAGTATCTTTTATAAATGAATTGTTTTAATTAAGATATTCTAGTATTTTATACAATATAACGTAAAAATACATTATGACAATGTTTTGTACAAGCAATTTAGGAGTCAGTGGACATTTAAATTAATTGTGATTGGTTGAAGACTTGACATCAAAATATGTATTATATTCCTGTCTCTCCCCTACTCTATCTACGAGATGTCTTTTTGTTTGATGAATTACGCCACGCACAAGCCACAACTCAAAAACAAAGGATTTTTAGCAGAAATATTTTTTAATACCCAAACCTTTTTTTTTCTTAGTATATTTTAATAATTGTGCAGAAATATTATATAAGACACACACTTATAGAAATAGATTATTTTATCAGTATCAGTATTCTTTAAGAAAAATGTTAAGATTTATTGATGGAAATGTTATCCATTGCTTTTAAAAGATTTTCACAATAACTTTCACAATGTTTATATTTAAAGAAATATATTTATTTTCCGAAATGTATGACTTTTAACGCTTTAACGTTCCATCCAAAATTTTGTCACTTTACATTCGTTTCGTTTTTCAAGTCATTAAAATACTTCCTCTTTCAAATAAAACCTACTTTTGAAAAATAAGAGGTTAATATTTTTTTTGCACGTCATTTCCCTATTGTAATAAACATTCACCTCTATATTTATTCTTAAATAACACATGATAAAGAAATATTTTTGTGCAACCAGATAGTTAACTATCACACATCTATGAAAAAATGAAATTTGTAATAAGATATTTTAATTTTAGTATGAAATATCAGTATAGATTTCAGATTATCTGTCAATCATTATAACTTTTATCTAGAAGTAACTTTGTTAACCAACGGTGACTACTAATCAAACTTCATTCAAGAATTCATGTTTGTTCTTGCTGTTACGGAGTTTCGCAATAACGAAGTTTCATATGCGATCCCAAAATATGCACTGGCTAAAAATTTTCAAAGAAGGTTTTTCTCCGAAGATTTTTAAAACAAAAAATTTCAGTACTTACGGACTATACCATCTATTTTCGCCAAACGAAAATACATCGCCAATTCAAAACATGTCACCAAATGTTGTCATTGTAATTATTATTACTGTGTTTGAACGCGCGCAGGAACGGTTTCTGTTATTGGCAATGTATTACGGCATTGGCGATGCCTTTTGATTTGCCGAAATTGTGGTATAATACATGAGTATCTTTATTGATGCAGGATAAATCTATTTACTATTTGATTTTCCCATTTTTCACTAGAAGCAATGTACATTGTAAGTTACGATCACTGAAGCGAAGTTTCTTTGAATGATTTCATTTATGATATTTAAGCTAAAATGACTAAAGTTTTAAACTAAGAAACATGAAAGATAAATATACAATAAAACTTGTCACTTCAGGAGAAAAAAAAAACCGTAGCTAAATAAAAAAAAATCAAGATTTCCACATTTAAGCATTTATATTTCTTGTATCCTATATAATATTTAACTACTTTAAAGATCACCAAAAAATAAATAGAGTTTGAAATATTGCGTTAATTGATCACAAAGTTTTTTTTTTAATGAACGTAAGATTTTGGCTTACAAATCGCCGATAAAAACCAATTTAAGTGCACAATTTTATTTTGAAATAATTAACTCAGTGGCGCAACAGCTCATGAGGGCCAAGGCATACTGTGTCCATCTCAGTATTTGTGACCTTGGGCGCTGAGGTACATGAACAGATGTTCCGGTCTTGTGGTCAGTCTGACGCGAAACTTTCAGTGTTAAGTTCCCAAGCATGCTTGGTCTCATTTATCGACCCACTGAATGGATGAGTGCACCTTGCCCACCGAGGGGTTTGAACCTCGACCTGTGGTGTGGAAGCGCGATGCACAAAAAAATCAGCCACTGGGCTTCTTTAAAATACTTGTCCAGCAGAAATTTGATGTTCAACATCAGAAATTAGGCAAAATATAGTCCCAGAGTCGGGAGTGAGAGAATATTAACGTTGCAGACTGTTTAGCTATTCGATGGCTTTTGGCGACGGACCTCGTCATTTTGAACCATGGTCAAGTGACGAGAACGACGCCTAAGCTGCCCCCCTCTCCTAACTACCAAGCCACACCAAAGATAGGACTTTGAGCTCTCGACAGATTTAACGTTCATCGCTCCCCAACACGGCGGGTCTTCAACGGTACCAGGCTCGAACTCATGACACGCCGGCCACGAGGTCGTTACTTTGAACACTAGACAATCGTGACCACCCCAGAGTCGGACACACGGTTTAAAGAATAGTTATAAGTGCAACGCATTAGAATTTCATGATCTATCATAGTTTTTCAAGGTCACTCTCACGAACATGCAAATAATACAAATATTAATTTTATGTTATTGAAATTGGTCTTATTTATTTATTTTTGTGCGTGTTTTTGTTTTCAATGAATTTGTTCTTTGTTCACGCAATTAAAATAATTATCAATTTCAATTTAGGTCACGAAACAACAAAGACAATTTCCTTATTAATTACAAATAGTACATGACGCAATTTCAAAACTGAAAGATTGGTACATGCAAGAAAATTAATTTTCCACTCTTCGATCCACTAGCATTATGGCTTCAATATACGACTATCATATATAATTGCAATAACACCGTAAAAATGTCCCCAATCACCTTGAATATAAATATCACTTAATGGACAAAAACCTATGAAACTAATGCGAATTCCATCTCAAAACCTAGGACAAAAACCAGAATTGTTTGCACACAAATTCCTCTTAATCTAGTTTCACTTCTCTTCATTAAGAGAAGTGATTCCATCTAATCGATTTGTGCCATAGTAGTCGTACGGATGAGGGGGTGGGGGGTCGAACCACTTCCAGAATGTGAAAAAAGCTAAAAAAGAAATAACATTCACTACGACAATGCATGAGCGAAGGGCTGCATTATTTATTTGTCATTCATACTTCTCCATTTGTCAGTTGGCAGAGCCCCAAATTCTCAAACAAGAAGCATTTTTTTTTTATTTCTCGACCACCCTCTTACTCCTCCGGCCACGAAGACTGTGCAAGTCCCCCTCCCCGCGGTCACAGTGTGTATTTATATTAGAGTGGTCACGCAAAATCACATGTTCGAAAAGCAGGTAGAGTTGTTGGTGGCGGAAAGGCAAATTAGATCTTGACTTCAATAAGGGCTACGTTTAATAAAGGTTGTATTCTGGGCTACACGGGGCTTTATTTATTTATTCTTTATACCAAGATGTCGTTTCCCGGACGATATTGTTTTCCTAGAAGAGCTTTTAGTAGGCTCTTATTTCTTAGCGTAGGTTTATTTTCAGAAGAATAATGGCAGACCAGAAGTGTGGGCGGATTGTAGAGACGAACAGGGCTTCAGAAATAGAATTTTATTGTAGTAATTTATCATTAACATTACTATAGTACATGTTTTGAGAAATAGAAATTCACAAACTGTATGAAATTCTATATAACCTGACATACTTTAAAGTCAATAAACTGTTAATATAAATTTTGCTATAAAAAAAATCGAATTTTAAGAAAATAATACGCTATGCTTTTTTTTTTAAACTTTCAGTTATATGCTATTTAACACTAATAAAAAGGCACGAGAGAGTGCAATAATTTGTGATTTTAAAAACTCAAAAATTTTCGGTGAAAAACAATTGAAACTAGTTATTAAAATTTATTTCTATTAACAGTTTTCATTTATTTTCAACATCAGGAATTACCTCCAACTATCTGTGAAAAATTATATAGTTCGAATGACATATTAATTTTACATTGTCTAAGTCCTTATCCAGAGTTTTATGCAATAAATTTAATAATAAACAACACAAGCAATAATATTTAAACACCGGGGGTATCGCTTCAGACTGTACACCTGATTGGGACATCTGCTCATGCACCTCAGCGACCAATGGGCACAGTAGGCTCTGGCCCTCATGGGTGGTTGCGCCACTGAGTTTGAGTATGACACATATTTGAAGACTGGGATAAGAAAATTGAATTTTAAACAAGCCATCTCACTCCTGATTTGAAAAAAAATTGTAGAAAAGCATGATGTTTAATGTTTTATTAAACTGATTCTAAAATTAAATGCACATGCAGCTATAGACAATATGCAATTGGCACAGTAAATAAATTGAATAAAACTAACACTATTTTATTTAACATTTTTATTTATTTTTTAATGAATGTTATCGTTTTAAAAAGGTGTGGCCCTCCAGTATCCTCCGCTCCCACAATGTGGCCCGCGGGCCACACACACAAGTTGCCCACCCCTGGAGTAAGATCTTAATGAAAATTCTAGAGTATGATTTGAATTTTATAAACTTTAGAGAATAATTATTTCCTTCAAAAGAAAGTTTGCTACACAGAGTAGTAGTCATATAATTTTATGTATGATAACGCAACTCTGAAATTTCAAAGAATCCTTCACATTTCATTAATTATAAAATCAATAAAAGTATATACATAATTCCATTGATATTTTTCATATTCATATTAAAAAGGGGAACAATAAATCAAATACGTACAGAATATATACTAGAAAAACCATTAGTAATATTTTCGAAAACCGTTATTTAAGTCAAAAAATATTTTAAATCTGTCAATATAAATGCACTTTGAAATATATTAATCACATACAACATCAATAAATGATAACTTAAATTGAACCTGAAGTAGGAATAAAAAGTTTTCTGTGTAACGAATAAAAAAAAATCTAGTAAAGTTTTAAGATTTATGAAACCAATGCACAAAATATTAAATTTTTGTTGTGGAATATCGAAAATATTTCAGCCGTAGTCAATAAAACCTATAATTTTATTTTGTACCATTATGTAATCATTAATTATGGAAAAACATAAAAGTTTAAGACTAAATATTTGATTTTTTTAATTGTACATGTAAATTTTTATTCTTAATTAACTTTTTATCGGATTAATACAAAACCATTACATTAATAACAATGCTTTAATATACTTTCCATTTTCCTTTTTTCAGAACATAAAAATTTCACATTTTGATACTTGGTTTTTATAACATTCTGAATACAAATTCTGGGGTTCTGCAATGACTTATAAAAAACAAATGAATAAATTGAATAAAAAAATATTAGGTACAGGTAAATTACAAGCAAATCATTTTTTTAAATCATGTATTTTAGTCAGGGTATTTAACATTAGTTGTTGTCGTGTCCTTCTCGGAGGGAAGGAATGAAAGTTGCCAGAGCCTGAAACAGATTGTACTTTTACACAATAGATAGCGACGCCACCTATCTCAACCTCAACAATTGAGGCATGGAACTGGAGAGGAGGGAAGTATATTCTCCAGACCCCGGCACCTGTGGTTTCTGCTGCGACCGCCCACAAGACTTTCGGACCTACTGATTTAACGAGCACGTACTCAATGTGTATTCGGAAGGATTTCGGTGGTATCGGGCATCGAACCCAGGTAACATAAGTTTCTTATGTATATTAAAGAGTATAAAATCAAAAATCTTCATAAATAAATGTTTATTCTATAAATTGTTTATAAAATAATTTCATTAACGCTTATTTCCGAATATAAACTATCGGAAAAATCTATAAAAAATATTACAAATCGAGATTGCTATATATATATATATTCAGAAATTTATCCAAAACTCAAAATTGTAAATAATTTCCACTAATTTTCAAATATATATGACAAGAGGGTTAAAATGCTTCCAAGAGGGTAAAATAAGTAGAATACTGTTCCAATGAAGCTGCTGTTGAGTAAGACGCCAATGACTATAGATTCATTTATGGTATTCCTATCTAAAACTATATTGCCCAATTTTGCAATTATGTGTTATCTTGTACACCCTCTGTTCTAGTTATTTGTTTATTCATTTGCTTTGAAAATGAAAGGGAAGAGAAATTGGTTTACCGCACGGGATCGTCGACCTATGTTCCATGCCTGGAGGGAAAGTTTGTCGCCTGACGAACATATGTATTCATGCATCCCAATGAATGCATGTTAATTTTAAGAACTGAGCGGAAACACGGATTTTGATACTAATGAATGCATGTTAATTTTAAGAACTGAATGGAAACTCTGATTTTGATACTAACTTTCAAGGATTCATGTTAACTTTTTTCTTTTTTAAAATACCGTATAGTCAGACGTATAACACGCACTTTTAACACAAAATATAAGACTGAAATTTACGGGTGTTCGTTATACGCCGGGTATAAAAATGATAGCTTTAAAAATGAAAAAGAAAAAAAAAAAAACGAGCTGTACATAAAAAAGTTAGACTTTTAACTTAGACCGAAATACTGTTTATTTAAAAGACCTTAGGAACTTAAAGGGTACGAGAAATAAGACTATTTTTTCAAAAGCCTAGGATAATATTTCGAATAAATGACTTCAAAACATAATAACATTGCACACGTACACATTTCAAGTTTCTCTTAAAAAAGGGGTGCGCATTATACGGCGAATATACCAAAAAAATTTTAAAAAAATACTCCTTGAAAGTATAGGTGAGCGTTATATGCCGGTGCGCGCTATACGCCGGATTTTATGGTAAACGTTCCCTAAAAGTTAAAATATTAAAATTCTTGAGCCAAAGTAACGTAAAACATAAAAAAAAAAAAAAAAAAAAACCGTTTTTCCTTAAGGCTGTCTTCGGCTAATGTAAAAGAATAGGACCCGAATTCAGAATATTTTTTCAGATATAAAAGTATTCAAACATTAATATTATATTCTGGCTTCACTATCCTGAAGAGAATTATTTATTTTATCGTATTACTCATTTTTTCCCCTAGTTGACACATTTTTTTCTTTAATAAAATGCGTTTCACATTTTTTTCTTCCTATACCGTAATGCTCAATGAGCTATCCCTTTACATGTTAAAAGGAAAAACTAATTATTTATGAAATATTTTAAAATTTTAAAAACACTATATTATAAACAAATGCATGAGTCACGAGTGTCATAAATTTTAATAAAAATTGAGGCATTTTTTCATTCCGTAAATGTGCTACGCGTTAAGTTTAAGCTCTCGTTCTTATGGCGAAAACAGCTCTTCCGAGATTAGCCGATCCCTACAGAAGAGGACCACCTTACTTTATTTAACTTTAAAAAAGTTCGAAAAATTCTCGGTATATACACTGAAAAATACATTAAATGAAGGCAGCTATTAATAGGAAATAACTCAATACAGTTAAAATATGAATTGAGTAATTAGTATTCTGAAGGATTTTCCTTACACACATACGCAGCATGTGCAGTTAATTTCATATGCAATAACTTAGGGTTTCAATCATTTATAGCTTGTCTGTACTAAGTACGTACGTAGAAGTCATTATCCTTGAATCCTATATAATTGAAGCGAACACCATGACCAAACATACATATAAAATAATGAAATTTTTTATTTTGCTTAATGTTTCGAAGCTGATAATATAAAACGAAAATTAAATTTTTTTCTCAGATATACCAATATACATGTATATAAAACTTGTCATGATTAATGTTAAGTAGGAAGTTGTACAAATGCGAAATTATATATAACCCATAATTACGAAGTTCTATGTTTTAGATTCTCAAAGTTAGTGAACCTTAGTGTATTAGTTGTCAGATCTAAACCTTGGCAAATCGATTAATGTTCTAGTTTAGTGACGAGGTTCTTATTTCTCAATAATGAAGCTTGTAAACACGGATTTTCACTCCAATCGCACTCACAAACCACGCCAATGGAAGGTTTTTGAAAGACATAAATCACAGTTTTATGTAAAATTCATTAATTATAATGTGTAACGTTAGGTTTTTGCTCGCCTAGTTGGCAAAGTTAAATAGTTGTCCCATATCCATTCCAAAACACTGATAATGGTACCACTCTTAATGGGGACGTAGAATAAAGTTCAGTGTAGTGTGTGGGAAAAACGCTCGAATTTATGGGACTAATATTTTTAATGCAGGTATA
The DNA here is from genome assembly GCA_019973955.1 of Trichonephila inaurata madagascariensis. Classification (NCBI taxonomy): domain Eukaryota; kingdom Metazoa; phylum Arthropoda; class Arachnida; order Araneae; family Nephilidae; genus Trichonephila; species Trichonephila inaurata. The sequence continues at coordinate 192,026 of BMAV01012593.1, forward strand.
GATCACTGAAAATGGATGTTTACATGTTCTTGGACTTGTTCTTACATCATGTTTGATGCATGAGTTTACATGTCCTTCAAAAAGGCTTTCATAAGTTTCAGCTTGATATTTTTGAGTTAATTCTTGAAATCTGTCATATCTGTGTACAAATGGGAAAAAATTGGGAAAATTTTTTTAAGTAGCAGAGAAACATTATTGCACCCCCGCGCCCCCCCCACACACATTGAATATTTTCAAATACATATTGTAAACTTCAAGATGAAATTTGAAACACATAAGAAAATTCCGGACTCTAGCCAAGGCCTAATGTGGGTATATTATCGATTGTGTTTAAACATTTAATAAGATTAAATAAAACACCAAAAAACAATAGATCATCGTTCTTAAATTCTAAAATAGCTTGATTTCAAACAAAGAAGACATTAAACAATTGTTGTATTTAAAAAAAATGAGCGAAAGTACATATTATGGTATATTTTACGGCTATATGATACATCTTTATTTCATAGTCTTTAAAATGTTCTCCGAAGTAAAAGATGGTCTCAAAATTCATTCTAATCAATGAAACAACGAATAAAGATTTATCTTGCTTGCATCAATTTTAGCCAACTACATCAGTCATTCAGAATAATAATAATAAATGAAGTTTGGAACATAGCATGTAATCACGCGAATGTACCTTTTCAGTAATTATGAACGAACTCATGATAATTCTTGAAATATTTTCTCAAATTTCCAAGACGCAGTAGAAGTAACTGAAATTTTGCAGCAAAGACATTTAAAAATTACATTAAAATAATCAATATAGTGCTGAATTTAAATTTAATATATAGCCCAGTTTTTTCAAAAAAAAAAAAAAAAACTTGTAGCAGCGTAATGGTCGCGGTAGTCCAGCGGTTACGATCGCAAGGTATTTTTAATTTACGTTATTTTTGTCAAGTCGGAGTCATAGTCTTGAAGTCACTCAAAAACCCTTCAAGTGACGAGACAAATTTAAATAAAATCCACTGATGTTCAGATACTGATGTCATTTGTGAATCTCACTATCAGATATAAGAAGCATCATATTCAGTAAATTACAGAATATATATTACTTATTCTCGCAATACAAGTAGCATTCTGAAATTCAATAGCACCATTGGTTTCGATTTGAATCTTTTAATGAATAAAATTCCTTTCATAGTTCACTCTTATATCATAATGTGAAATAATTTTTTAATTTTGCATTTAAACACGGAGAAAAATTTAGTACCGTAAAATTCGGCGTATATAACGCGCACCTATATTTTCAAGCTGCAAATTTTAATTTTTAGGTCTTTTCGCCATGTAATGCAGGCACCCTTTCTACGAAGAAACTTGATATGTACGTACGCAATGTTCTTATGTTTTGAACTCATCTATTCGAGGTATTATTCCCAGCTTTGGAAAAAAAAGTTGTACACTTATGGAACTGCAACCCTTTAAGTTCATAAAGATTGTCATTTCTTTTCAATAAACAGTATTTCCATATATGTAGAAGTCTAATTTTTTTTTTTTACACCCATCTTTTTTTATTTTTGAAGCTATCATTTTTATAACCCGGAGTATAACGCGCACCCGTAAATTTCTATCTTAATATTTGTGTTAAAAATGCGCGTTATACGCCAGATTTTAATGTGCTTATAATACATTTCTAATTTAAAACAACGCAATATTGTAAACAGCGCAATGTATTGCAACCGATCGAATTTACATTAATATTGAGATATAAGGATTTTTCATAGAAGGTTTCGTTATTTGGGCTCCTCGTTCTGAATACAAGATGAAGACGCCCTTTAACAGATAAATTATTTGTAAACACGCAATATGACTATAGCTGATATTAATTATACAAAAAAGAAAGTCAATCATAACCAAGCGAAACATAAAATATAAAACCTCTCCCAGCATGTACCAAAACAATCAAACTGACTTAATACATTTCCAAATAAGTAACAGAATAGCATACTGCTACCAAGTTATCTCCTAATTCACTCACGATGCGGGCAGCATCAACCCCCGAGCAGCCCTCCCTCGGTTCGAAAAGGGGGGAAAAAACCTCATAAATACAACAAACATCCCAATGACTCTTAACGTCTGATCACTGCGTGCAGAAGCACCCGAGTGCAGTTGAGCGTGCATTTGCTTAAGCAACGGTCTAAGAGGGCAACGACATCCCATTTGATTGACAAATGGATTGTGAGTTTGCTGTGGCTTAAGTGATTTCACTCTCTTCGTTTATTAACGTAAATCTTCCGAATAAACACTGGTGTTTCTTGTGCCATGGCGTGATGGACTCGTCCAGTATTCAAAACAATACGTGACTAATAGAGCAAAGGCAAGGGAAGCCTATTTGGATATATTTAAAGTCTTCGTTTGTTGATGTGGTTGAGTCACGCAATAAAATCAAAGTAAATAATCATTGGGACTTAAGGAAATAAATGGTTTTTATGGAAGTATGTTTATTGGTGATTGCTGAAGTGATGAAGGTAATTGATTTTTCTCGTGGTCGAGAGAAAATATTGAAGCGAATTTGTTGATCTGAATCAGTCTTTTGTCTTGATTGCTTAGATAAAGAATTATATTTATCATCCAATGAAAATGAAACAATTATTGAAAGGAATAAGTGAAATGAATGTACATTGAATAAAATGTTTTTGGCTGATAATTTTCTGGACATATAAGTAATAAACGAATCAATTGAGGCTAATCTCAAACGGCTTAAGCTTCTTAGGAATTCGCAACTGAAACCCTAATTAGAAAAGAAAATATAAACGATAGAAAATATGCATGTTACGAAGTATAATTTTTTCTTCCTCTTTTTTCAATGAATTTACGATTCATACGCAAAAGTTATGTATTTACTGCTGTGAGAAATATATAATATAGAACAGTAGGTGAAGAATGTCAGAATAGATTAATATTATTTAAAACTATTAATTTAAGAATCAACCATTTAATTAATAATTGCTGTTATTAATGGCAGTACCATACGCTATGATACTGGTGATAGCATAAATTAAAACAAAGGACTGTAAACAAATTAGAATCTCTTTAACATTTCAACTGGTCAAGTATTCAAAAATTTGGAAGAAAATCAATATATATTAAATTGTTTCTATTTTATGTATTTACAAAATCTATTCGAGGGATTTCAAAATAACTTCTGTTATGCCATTTTTCAAAACGTGCCATAAATCTGTTACGCAGCTGTAGTTGAGTGGTCATGGACATGAAGTGGTCGTGGCAGACGTTGTTTCATTTAAGTTTTGGAGGCAATGAAGACCAGTCGTGTAGAGAGGCTGATAAACGTTGCGAACGTTGATGGCACATATCGTACTGGTTGTGTAAACAGCTCACCCTTATGCAGCCTTCAGGTCATTATAAAATGCGAAATACGTCGTTCAATTACGTTACTTTTGTCTTGCGAATCTCCTACCGTTGGCCACCTGTTCTTTCTCACATAGGAAAAATATATCAGTCGTAAGTTTAGTTTTATTTAGTAAGTAAGTTTAGTTTATTAGTTTTTCGTGGAAAGCCATTATAATTTCTATATTAATCCAATACCAACTGCTTTTGTAATCTAAAATTATCTCTAATTTTATGAAACGACGCTGTATGCAAACACAAGACGCACTTCGATCTTTCTCTATATTTCCAATGGTTCTACCACGGATAAGATCGAGTTGAATATTTCACCCAAGGATCAACAAAGGACTCCTCGCGCGTTTAAATTGATGAAATAGCTCAGTAATGCTATGCGTGCATTGTCAGGTTTTCCGATTGGTTAGAATTCAAAGTATATAATACGTAAAATTTAATTAAATATTTGTTATTAATGATTAATTTTATTAATTAATGCTAATTATTTATTCAATAATTAGTTTTTTACTGTGTTTTGTTCCTGAAAATCGACAAAATCAAAAATAGCATGATACAAGAATGGTGAACTTTCGACCCCGGAACCCTGAAAATTCCTTGTGCGCTACTGACAATAAGTTATACAGTATACATACATATTCCCTATAGTATTTGGTCGTAGTTGGTGTCATGATTGGTCTTCCTACCTGCTTGTTCAACTTACCGTAAAATACGGCGTATAACGCGCACTTTTAACACCAAAAATAAGATCGAAATTTACGGGTACGCGTTATACGCCGGGTATAAGAATGAGAGCTTTAGAAATACAAAAAGAGACGAGCGTACAAATAATTAGACTTTTACATAAATAGAAATACTGTTTATTTAAAAGAAATGGCATACCTCTTATGAACATAGAGTTGTAGTTCGTATACTACTTTTTCGTATACCTGGGAAAATATCTCGAATAAAACAAAAGAGTATTGCGCACGTACATTTCGGGTTTCTTCGTAAAATGGGCGTACGCGTTATACGGCAAATATACTTCAACATTAAAAAATGCAGCTTGAAAGTATAGGTGCGCGTTATACGCTGGATTTTACAGTATATGTGTTTCCTCAGTTACGTCTGCTGGTTAGCACATGGAAGTTGCATCGTCCAGTTGATAGAGAAAATAAAGCTTTTTATGTATTTTTAAATTATTTATGATATACGGAACCCCTTCTAAAAAACATCTGTGCTTAAATGAGTTTAAAAAATTTGATACTGAGAAACCAACGCATGTATTTTGAAATTTTAATTGATTTTGTTTAATATGTGGTAGAGTTAACAGATGCATTAAGGTGAAACAACAAAAACTGTTCGTATTTACAAAACTCTTGTTGAAGTACAAATTTTAAGATCAATGAATTCTTTCAAATAATTCGATGGACTTCAATAAGTCGACAATTATTTAAATTTTCCCCAGAATTTGCCTTTTAAAATTTTTATGTTATTTTAAGTAAAATGAAAATAAAGCCAAAATTTCTCTCTCATTACAGTAAAAACATACCTTTTCCAAAAATTTTAATCATAGAAAGATTAAGATGGTATCTAAAGAATGATATGACATCCTACGAACATACAGCATGGTTTTAAAAATAATAGCTAAACAATTATAATTTGGGGGGGGTATAAAGAAACGATGTAATATTTGCAAAAACTCATTTAATAATAACGAAATATTAAAACGAAACGATCGAAACCACTTACATTTTGGAAATTCATATGTTATTTTAAATAACTGCAAGTAAACAAAGTTAGATGCAGAGAAACGTCACAGATATGAAAACAGGAAGTTTTTAAATAGAATGCAACAATTTATACAAGAATTGCCACGTTGCTGCTGAATTTGTTTCTGTTACTTTGACTTCATGATTTCTTTTTGTAAATATTGTTAACACCATTTGAAATTCAATTTTAAATTATTCAAATAGATTTTTAAGTAAATTAAAGAGTTTTTTAATAAAATATATTTAAACGCGATCATTGTATTTAATTATGTTTATATAAATAAAAGGGCAGTTATATAGCATGCATTAAATCTTAATAGGGAATTAATGTCACATATTTTCAAATTTTTTTTTATGTGCCACGATATTAATCATTTAAGTATATTTCTCCTGAAACCCAAATCATTTATGTACCTGTTATTTCGAGATAAACAAGTTGTGACTCACTGTATACAAGTATACATAAAATAAGAAATTCAAATGCTTGAGATAAATAGCTCGATATAATCTAGTTCTATCTGAATTAATACACTTCATAACTAATTACAAAATTGGCTGCTAAAAAAGCATTTGAGCTGTTTAGGGCGACATGAATGAAACTAATTCAAAATTTACTAAGTAATAATGAAAATACAGTACAGTTAAACAATTTTAGATTAACTAATACATTAAATTAATCTCTAAAATCAATAAGTATTGCACATAAGCTTTATTAACTAAACAAGAGTGAATACTTAATTTAAATGCAAAAAAGAAAATAAATAAATACGAGGGTTTATTATGCTTAAACTTTTATGTAAAAGCTTTAATTATAATAAAGTTACATTTTATGATTATTTTGACACATTAAACAAACATTATTTCATAATATTTAGTATAAGTCTTTTTAAGTAAGAAATACATTTTTACGGTCCTCCCACAGACACTCATCTTATTATCTTATCAGACATAATTAAAATTCAAGTACCAAAAACGGAAGTACAAATTTAGCCTAAATTTTTAACTTTTTCTCACATCTTTGGGTATTAAACATTTCATGTTCAATATTTTATATCTAGCGATTTAAAAAAAATGATTAAAACGGTATATTAAAAATATAGTTCACTCGACTGTTTCCTGTTTATTCAAAATTATTATTTATGCTGTTAAAATTACATAAATAAAAGCCTAAAATAATAAAAGAAAAGATGGGGAAAAATTCTGTATCAATATGTATCAGATCACTTCAACAAAATATGCTATCAACTTCCCACACAATTTCCACATGGATAAGTCGCTTTTTAACCCTCTACAGTTACATCCTTTTTTTAGAGGCAGCTTTATTTAAGAGGGTAACCTGGAAAATAAAGCAGTCACTGAAATATAAATGAAGTTCTTCTACCTTGTTTATGAAGGTTCCTGCTGTTGGAAAGCAAAAAAATAGGGGTGGAACGAGAAAAAATCACAAAACCCATAATTAAAATACGAAAAAGGCAGATTAGCTATAAAAAGGAGAGGCTACCAAAGCTCATCAGCGAATTCTCTCCACACGCATTTTCACGATACGACCGGACCGACAAAGGCTGGACATAGGACAGTCAACCAGCACGCAACCACGCCCAGATTCGTGAATTAAGAAATGAAGAAGCGTTCAGTTCTAATTGCATTTTATATTCGTGTATTGTCCCGCTTTGGTATGTGTGGTTCTTTTTTTAAGCTTTTTTCTCCCTATCTTTTTCTTCTCTTACTTTATTGCATTTGTCTGGTTCGTATTCGCTGTGTATGTATATAAAGACGGCGAATTTACTGGTATTTGGCTTCTAGTTGGCACGATTAATTAAAGAAAGAGGTTTTGGTACTTGGGTGAGAAAAATTTGCCCCATACTTTCGCACTGTTTTATTTGTTCTCCTTTTCTCTCATTTTGCCTTCCTCTCTTTTTCTATTCGACTGATTTGTGATACAGTGGGGGAAATTGGAAATCTTTTAATTGCCTCTCTTGTTATTTCAACATTTTTTTTTTTTCATTCTCATTTTTTTATATTCCAGTCTCCTTCCGTTTTATCTGTATCGATGGAAATGAAAAGAGGTTTGTTTTGAATAGTAGAGTAACAGAGTTTGTGATAATTAGCTTGAATATAACAGTGGGCAATTGAAAATAAGCACAGCAAGAGCATGGGTTTTATTTTTAGTTATTATAACACGAAAATGTGGGAAGAATGTAAAATAAAGCCTTCATAAAATATTTCATATGGTCAATGGGAATAGCACACCAATAAGGGAGCATTCGTTACAAGGGACGCATAAAGTTATTTTATAGTTAAGTATAAATAATAAAGTTAAAATATAGAACATATACAAGTGACCTCAAGATCGGAACAACAGAATACTAGCAAAGCAGTTAAGGACCTCAGATCAGTAACCTTTAATATGATGATGTATGACCGCATGCTGCAATACTATCTGACGCTGAATCAAACAGACGCCTGATATTTTTTGAGAGCAAACCAATCCAATGTAGTATAGTGCCTTCTAAATCTCGAATATTGTGACATGGTGTCGTTACATTTGATCCCATACATGCTCTATAGCAGGGGTACTCAACCTTTTTTCCTGTCGGGCCACATACATATGATAGCTATTTCACGCGGGCCGCAGTATGAGGATTGATGGGGGGGGGGACACTAAAAGAAAAAGGAAAAAAGGGCCATTTGAATTTGACTAGTGAAAAAAAGTATAAAAAACCAATAATGATTTGTTTTGAATTCGAGTTGTGAGTTCTTATACATCCAACATAATTGTTTTTCATCTAATACTGCTATGACTGAAAAGAATTATGCTATTAGTAAATTCTATAATTTTTATACAGTTTTAACTCTAATATAAACCATAATCACATTAAAGTCTTTATAAATCGATTTGTGTTTAGTGGTAAAAAACGACAAGCAATATTATATTTTTTTAGTGCACCACTTTTCGACAAACTAAACAAATTGTTAATGTATGTTTGGTTTTCACTACATAATAGCCCACATCCCAATCATTATAAAACTTCTTACTCTCTTCGGATATTTTTTGTTTGAGAGACATGAAGGAAAATTAAATCTCAATTTCACTCATAAAATGGTCACTACTCCAACTCACTTCAGTACAGTGAACGCATTCGCATTACTCCATTGTTATTTGTTATTACTAATGTTACAGTCACACATAGAAAAAAAATATATCTTGCAGATCGTATCCGTAAGACATCGGCAGCAAAAATTATAGATTTAATTGCTTGACTAACAGCATTTTCCGCTAACATTTTGATAAATTGTTTTTCAATGATTGAATTTCTTAGTGCAAAGGGGACTGGGGCTACTCCGAAAAGTCTGCCGGGCTACATGTGGCCCGCAAGTTGATTATCGCTGCTCTATAGGAACAGATGCGGGAAGTTGTAAGTATTTGACATGGTGTAAGCCATCCTGGACAAACCCTACCATATATGACAAGTCATTATCTTGATGAAATAGAGCGTCAGGACTCCTGGCAACGAATGGGAGAACATGAGTCCTTAGAACACATATCTCTAGAATTTCCTTATGCCCAAAACAGTACTAAAACGGACCAGCTGTTGAGACCATAATGCCTCTTGTTCGGGAGATGAGCCATTCGAGAGCAAGACCTTCCTGCTCTGAAGCGCTATTTAGGACCCCTACAGATAGTCATCTGATCCTAAAACTAAGCATCGCTCGTAGCAGGACATCACGGTATAATGGTTTACGACGACTACTTTTATGAGAGGAGGTGTATTTTAAAAAAAATAAACGTAGTTGAAAGCACCGAGACAATCTTTATGCTAAAACTAAAAATCGGTTGAAAGAGGTTTGGAATCGGAGATTTGAAACCCCATCCCTAGTGTATGCCACTCTTATAAAATGCCATTTCACACCTACTTTGCTCTGGCTTGGCATCATTGCGTGAAGAGCATTGATGTTTCTGTATTAAAGGTTGGAAATATTTATAGGGCGCTGGAATCTCGGATTGGTTTCTTGGAAATGTATAGCAATGATTTTTTTTCTACCATTCGAGCTTCTACAGCACTCCGAAGCAAGTACGTGTCTCCAATGGATTTGTGTATATTGTAACGTTTTCGTCTCTCAACTGTGATTGGCGTCTTTGTGGAAATAATCACCATAAGGGCAAAGACACCTGTGTAACTTTGAATTATTGCGTAGTACCAGCTTGGATCACCCGTCGACCTTTGACATCAAGAGGGAGTCGACCTTTGACATCAAGAGGGACCCTTTCCCTGCTTCTAGCAGGATGTAACTAGATGCTAAAGAGAGGTGCCGGCCCCCTGATCCCCGAACAGAGGGAGGGAGAACTAGACAGAAAGATGCTTTGAACCTTCAAGTGAGCAGTCGCCAAAGGGATCCCTCCTCTCACAAACCACTGTTTTGAACTCTAATAATCTTTTAATTAGTTAAATAATTTCAATGTATAATAATGTAAATAATAGCTGTGACGTAAATAAACTAAATATTTAAATTAATCAATATCACACGCTACCGTTATTTATCTCAAACGTCACAATATCTCTTGAATGATGTTTCTCTCTTTGTGGTGATTTGTCTTTTCTTTCTGATCTAGTCAGCTGTATGTTACTTTCTTCACGTTTCCGAGGTTAGACACAAAATAGTGTGATTTATAAACTATACTGTGGACGTGTTTCTTTTATTTCTTGTTGTTTGTCAATCTTCTCTGTTTCTTATTTTGTTTGTAGTTGTCTTGTAATCCACCAATGGAAATAAAATTTTTAAAAAAATAGTCAACAAAGTTTGGTAAAGGCTACATGTGGCGTATCACTGACTACCCGATGATTTTTATTTCACATATCATTACCGAAATCTTGCAAATGTTAAAATCCTAAGCTGACATCTAAAATTAGCAACATGAGTAAGATTTCAATTAGTCTTACGTACACGTTAGCACATAATTAAACTTCTTTTGCATTCATTTGAAGTTCACAAGACGCCAATTTTTATATTTGCTTGCGAAGGATTGCATCACATCTGCTGTTTGCGTGCAATCGCACGAAATTTGGATCATCTGCATATCAACAGGAATGTTTTGTAGTTTTCTAAGCTTCAAGTTCTCGAGACATAGGCTGTTCTTATTGAATATAAGTGTATATATAGAGAGAGAGTCACACACACACAAATCTCAAAAAGTATTATTCAGAAGATTTAATATCTTTATTATGATAAATTAAAAGAATTATCTACTTAAATGTACTTGAAATTTGTTCAGAATGCATTTATTATTATAATTCATATATTACTTTATTTTCCTTTAAAAAATCCAGTTACGTCATTTTTCAAATTTCAAAATATCTCTTACAGTAGTTTTTTTTCTTAAATCTGTCAACATTTATTTTAGCTATTTTTGAAACTGAATCACACGCTTCAAGTAGTATCAAATGAATTTAACCGTTGCATTAATAAATTTTGATTTCATAAATATCAATCTTGTGGTTGTGTCCTACAAAAACCACTGAAATCAGAATTTTCTTGAAATATAATTGATGTGTTTTGACATATGTAAAACAAACACTTTTAGAAGGAAAACTACAAAATAATTTAAAATTATCATTAACAGAATTTGAAATACATTCATAACCCCGATTCAGACTCAAAAAGTTTTCGTGAACTTTGCAACACAGCTCAGTGACCAGAATAGTAGAAACATGGAGAAATTACATGATTATTAATACATATCGTTGAATCGCTTAAATTTAGAAAGGGCAATCTCTCTTTCGCTCGATCTAATAATCTGTTATTTTAATAATCACAGTTCTTACAATTATGCAAAATTTAGAAGCATGTTCCACTAGTTTTCGTATTTTACAATCAAGTTCACTGACATTTCTCGCGTAAAACAGCAAGTAAACAAATTGCAGTAAAAAACAGCCTTGAGTTTCCCTTTGTAATAGCCTTTTTCACTAGAATACTTAATTTTCATGTGTACTTTAATACAATTACGTAGCATGTTTTATCAATGTCAACTCATGGTGCAAACTGAATGTCTAATAGATCCTTCCTTAATACTGATGCCTTTTAAATGGTCAAGACTGTAGTGCATTGAAATTTTCTATTCCTATTCTACAGAGAATTCACTTGACTTGATTTTTACCAAGAATTCACTGAATGTAATCATCTTTGATAATTAAACGAATTTTTAGCCCCGTGTGTGAGTAAAAAAATATTTTAAATTTCATTCCAGTCGATAAAATATAACTACCACTTCACATCTATCTGAAGAACATGTTCACTAACTATGAATAGTATATTTTCCAAAGGTTACTGAAGCATCAAAAGTTCAAACTCGTTATTCTGCAACTAAAAGCATTCTAGAATCATTATCTTTTTGGTATATCATTAACAGAAACTTAACATCTCCACCAAATCTTTCACCCACGCACTCAAGATTCAATTTGAATTTTGCAAGACATAATTTTATAAATATGCCTGTTCCCGCAACAGTTAATCATGTTTAATCTTTTGGAAGCCAGATAACTGAATTATTGAAGTTCAAAGTTCTTACCTTTGCCACAAGACACGGAACACGGGGAAAAAGGTGTTTTTCCCCAGACGTACACCAGCCGTCGACAGCTGGATCCATCGCCCCCGCACACGCCACATTCGTCCACTTTCTTTTCAGATCCCAGCTGCAGATCGCAACCGACAGGCTGTCAAGAGCAGAACAGAATGTCAGATTTATGAAATGGAACAGGATTATTTATGATGAAATGAAACAGTTAATAGCATTCTTAATGACAGCAATTGAACAGATCAATCTACACTATTAAAATTCGTAGGTAAACAAACGTATGTATGTCGCTTTGTATGTACATCTATTTTCTTACGAACCGTACGACGCAGAAACTCGCCGAAGGTACCAAAAGATTGGGAATAATCCGAGGAATATATGTTTTTACCACTTATATTCCGATATTGCAATTAGATAAAAGATATTAATTAAAAACTATCAAACACATAATTGGTTTACCCCTGTTGGGTTTTTATACCGCCGAGCGTCATTACTATTTCAGCGGAAGGAAGTTGTGGAGTGATTGTTTTAATGTTGTAATTAGAACTTTTTTTTTTTAGTTTAAGGCTGTGCCGCGTTTATTATTTTATGAACTACCTGTGGTTGTGGTTTTCAATTGTTAATTATTGATCATTTTAAAAAATGCTCACAATTTTAATTCAACATTTAATATAGTTGTGGAATTTTGTAAATTTAAAAATTTCTACTTTTCTGTCTTTTGTCAACATACAACTATTTTTAAAAAAGATACATTTTCATTTCCGGGGGCTAAAAAATTGCAAAGTGAGTGAGTGAATATTATAAAGTCGCTCTGTTCACCTACTCGAGATTTTTCGGCGACACACCTCGACATTTTAAACCATTGTCAAGTGACGAAGAAGACACTTCGAAAAAGAATAATGGAAGTGGTGATTTTGTGAAGGGAAGGGAAAATTTATAGAAGTAGAGAAAGCCCGTGCAACGCCGGGCCATGTAGCTAGTAAAACAAAAACGATTTACTACGTGAACAGGAACATTAACAGGATAATGAATATTTCAATTATGCTAAATAGCTCTCTTTTTCAGAGGCTCTTAATTGTGTTAACAGCACATAATAAAAATTCAGTGTTTAATTATTGGTCCTTTGTCCCACTGAAAGCATTTAGCTTGGGAAAAAGAGCTGTTTCCGCATGGAAAACCAAATTCATGGTTTTACCTAAAGCTTTATGGACTAAAAAGTTTTTTTCGACCCTTTATCAACGGCTAAAATGTAAGAAATTTGTTATTGATTATAAGTTATCTCAGATTCTAACAGGACGTGGAAATTTTAAGAGCTGTTTATCCAGGTTTAATTTAATTAATAGTGATATTTGTTCTTGTGGACTGGATGCTGAAACTGCGGAACATGTCTTGTTGTATTGTAACATATACTTTTGCAAAAGAGAAAATTTTAAAATGGAGTTGAAACGTTTGGTATTTCTTAGCCACCTGTATTGTCTTCGTTAGTCGATTGTACAGAAAGCCTTAATTGTGCGTGTGAGTGCGAGTGTGTCTTAAGAAAATTTGTTTACTATACAGATTTTTAAAGTTTTATAGAGGTACATTCCCTTCTTTATTTTTATGTATTTCCTCCCTTCCTTTTTATTTTATATTTGTCTTTTAAATGTATTTTAGTTCTGTTTTAAGTTTTATAATGATCTAACCATTTACGTCTGTCTGTAAGCCTTATGTTATGCAATGTAAAGCATAAGGAGTTTTGCAAATAAATTTTTTTAAAAATTATTGGAAAAAGCTTTATTATTTAAATTAATAATGACAAAAGTATTAAACCATTGAATCACATAAATATTCTGATTTGTAACCTGCTAAGCGAACGATCTTATTAGGATTGTTGAGAGGTTCTTGATTACATACAATAAAAAAGAATTAAGTGATTTTTAAATAATTAAAACCGCACTTTCAGAGTACTTTTTAAAAAAATATATCATACAAAAACATGATAAATAATTTTTAGGAATCAATACCAATAAATATTAATACTTTAAACAGCAATATTCAAAATAAATTATCTAAATTTTACAAAAATCACAAATACATATGAAATTTCAGCAATTTTTAAAAATTCTTTAAAGCAGCTTAATAATATATAATAAATTTATATCAAATAAAAGTATTACTAAAGTAAACTACACACATCTGCCTTTGGAAAGGTACTAAAATTTTAATGTTTTATTAAAATACAAAATTTTTATAAAGCTGTTCGAATAATTATAAAAAGGAATGTAACATTATTAACAATGCAATGCTGCTATTATTGAAATAAAAGGTCATAACTCAAAAATATTTATTCAGTAAGAATTATTTAAGTGCATACCCTAGAAAATAATATAAATATCATGTTCAAAAAGTTTCATAGAAATATATTTATAATATTTCGAGTTTATCAAACTCGACATAATAGATTTTGAGCTATTTAAATACCTGTTAGGTTAAAGACCCACTTTTGGTTTCCTAATTTTATGCATCTCAGCCTTTGTGTAACGTAGAAACAAAACAATACAGGGTAAGACCGAAAAATAAGGTGACTCACCCCTCCTTTCAAAAATGAGAACAGCCCGACGACCAGACACATGCGCATTAAGATCTTCTGTACACAACATTAAAGGCCTGTGTCATTTGCAAAGTTTCTTGATTCGTGTTTGTTCATGCGGTCGCTTAAACGTAAAAGGTGTTAGTGCATTGCGTAATGAAGCAGAAAACGAATATGAAATTTTGTCATCATATTGTAATGTATGTTAGACGGTTCCTCGCGCAGCAACAGGTTACGAACTTATTTCACCCTCCTTAATCCCCTGATCTTGCACCAGCAAACTTTTTCCTCTTTCCCCGACTGAAATTGTCTCTTAAGAAACACTGATTTTCAAACACCTCAGACATTCAAGCTGCTGTTACCAAAGAACTTAACACAGTCTCATAGGAGGACTTTTTCAAAAGTTTTCAGCACTTGTATGAACGTTGTCAGAAGTGTATTGTAGACGGCGGGAGCTACTTAGAACGACATTGAGGTATTTATCTTCAAATATATAATAAAGTGATTATCATGACATTAGTCACCTTACTTTTTGGTCTTAATTTGTATATATTTTGTAAAGCCAAAAGATTTCTCAATTCAATAAAATAAGAAACGCAAAAATATTTGTTTTGATCCAAGAGGGTCATTTCAATGTGTTCGAATACATAAAAGCTTCACTCTCCTTTGATCCATAGAAATAGATGCTTCCATACAAAAAATGATGTAGTTCTAATTTATTACAATAGACAACAGAAATGAGGTTTTACTGATATCTTAATTATACTATTTTTCTTTTGTTCTTTCATAGAAACGAATAAAATACTCATAATCATTATTTCATTTCTAAAAGTAATTTTTTCTGAAGTCACAAGACTTGAAAAAAATTATAGCTTAAAAACTTTAAAAAATACTCTTTTATGGTTAACCTGACTAAAAAGTAAAAAATAATAAAATGATTAACAAAAGAAATTAATATCATTGTGGTAAAGTGTGGGGTGCTCGATATCAATTGTTATAATTTCTTACTAGTTCTATTGAGAAATGAAGATTTAGTGTAAAAAGTTAGTTTTTCTCTTTAAATCATTTTATTCTTGTATCAAGCATTATTTGTTACTTTTTAGTTCAATCAACCATAAAAAGCATTTTTTTTTTTTAGTTTTTTAAACTATCGTTTATTTATTGATGAATTAATCTTGAATGGCGTCATTTTTTAGAATCTAGAATATCCATCAATGCGTTGATACGGCCTGGTTTGCAAAAGGTAGGATCAGCCAACTGAAGGAAATCCGGAAGAGCGAAATTTGAAATATTTCATGCGGAAAATGGTGTCAAGTCAATGATATTTTTCACTAAAAAGAGCACAATATTCTCTCTGAAACTTGCATCAGCATTAGACATAAAAGTACACGTTTTGAATCGAAGAGTTTGTGAGAAATTATTTAATCCTGTGACCTCTGAATCAATTCTCTGCTTTTTTGGTAAAATGAAGCAATGACTGATGTTTCATTCCACAGATCCGACAAATTAGAAAAACAGGCTTTATGTCTGAGTTTAGCAGTTAGAACAAAAAAATTTTTTTTCACATGCACGAGTCTTTTTTTTATATATCCATTTTCAGAAAAACTAGACATTTATTTATATGATTGTAAGAAATTGCTGATGCACCCTTCCCTTTCTCACATGAAAAGAAAACTTTTTTGTTGTTGTTGTATTTGTATTGACCACGAGCGTTTTCGTTTTTAGGGTTCTAACTTAATCAGGAATTAGTCGCCAAATCTGGAAATGGTACATGAAATGGAGTCCTGATGACCCTGATCAGGACAATGGAACAAAATTATGAAATTATTGTATCGTCATCGGTCATAGATAAGTGTGCAAAAGTTAGAATTAATCTAACCTTTAAAGTGGGTAAAAATCGAGTTCAAATTCCGTTACATACAAGTGAAGCTTATAAAAGTGTGTTGAAAAAGAGCCATCATTCTTATAAATATAATTAAAAGTATTTTACTGATAATTGATGCCTTAAAACTACGTTATACTTTTTTAATTTTAGGCATATAATTAATCTTTTTTTTAAAACTAACATTAAACTGTACTGCAAAAATTTTGCAGTTAAAAACATATTTCCATTTTCATTTATTCATCCACAAAATATGCAAAAAATTGCTTTATATATATATTCAATGAAACGTTTTAATAAGTATTACAAATAAAGTGAAAAATATTTATTTCTAAATTTTCAACAAACAGTAGCATGTCACAGAACAAAAAATATTTAATTAAATATTATTTCATTTTAAAAAATAGCAAGAAATTTCATTTGATCATTAAAATAAAAAAATAATTGAAAATAAACACAAGGGTAAAAGGCAGCCTTCATATACATAAGAAACATTTACTAAGTTGTAGTGTCTCATAAGTGACATTCAACATTTTCATTTTCATCTAAAAAATTCGACAATCCTATCTAAAAAAAAGTTTCCGAATAAGCCGCTATTAAAATATAAATAATTTTTTTCCTTTCTTTATTTTACAGGAAGGATAAATTTAATTTTTATACGAAAATGAACACTGTTATATATATAAAAACTTAAATTATAAACTACTTTTTTTCAGTTAAAATTGGTAAGAAATTAACAAGAAAATAATTATACAAATAAACTATAAAACATCAGATATTTCTTTAAGAAAATTTCAGCAACGTTCTATAAAAAATAAATCTAATAATTCATATTCATTGATAGCTTGAAAAAAATAAAAAAATAATAATCGTTAACACGATACGAACGTGACTTCTAATAAAAACATTTTCACACTCAAACAAATTAAACTTAATACGCCCTTTTGAATGTTTTTAAGGTACTTCACAGAAAAATCGAAGTTGTCTTTACAAAATCACGAACAAAAATAACATTTATTATTATTTTTCACGTAAAAAAGTTTTTCATATCATGGGACATTTTTATTATATTTACCAAAGGCGTTGTAAACTGAAAAGCTGGCTCTAAAGAAAAACGAACAAACTCGCATCACTTACTTATGCGAATCATAATAAAAATCTACTTAAGTTGCGGCACTTTCAAGATAGAATTACACAATGAAGAAAAATTTAGTAAGACGGATCAAAAAATATTTAAAGTTTTTCGAAGAATTTTATATTTATAATTAATCAAATTTTGAAAGAAAAAGATATCTTATTTAAGAGTTTCAAAAGAATACTCACGAACAAAGAGCTTTCAAATAAATTATTGTCGGTAAAAATATATAAAAAAAGATTTAAAAAAATGTAACTATTATAATAAATAAAACGATATAATTGAGTATTTATTAACACAAGAACATGTAAATAACAGAGAAAATCAAATTGTTAAAAAAGTTTTATTTAAAGAAAACTAAAACACAGTGAATACTATCGACTGTAAAAAATTCAAACGATAACTGTCAATATATTTCTAAATGAACTAATCCTTCAATTTAAAATCACTTTCAGTTATAATTAATTATTAAAATTAAATTTCACATTTTTATTTAAATCTTCAAAAAACAATTTACTACTTTTTAGAAAATCTCACACGTCATTAGTAATTTAAATCACAGATCACACTCTTGAAGATTAGTTTCACTCTTATGTATTTAAGTATAAAAATTATAAATTATAAAAAAAGTTAAATATTTTTACATTATTTACGTGCAAATAAAAATGTACGATGAGACATTGAATAAAAATAAGATAAAGGGATGGTATAAAAAGGAGGGAGATGATATTTATCGCTTATATTGCCAGGGCCAATTAAATTTATTAAATAGCTCATTTATTTTAATACTAATTGGTGAATAAACACAATCAACTTTTTTTTAACGGTAGACTTTTTTTTACTTAGTAAGCCGAGCAAAAAAGTCCCTTAAGATGAAAAATCTTTAAATATTTTTCCAAAAAACCTTGCAAAAAAGTAATAATAAAATCCATGATAAATATTTATAAAACAAAACCAATTCTTTTTTGTTACAAAAAAAGATTAAAGCTAGTGTGCACTGTGAAAATAAGTACATATAACATACAAAAATTCAAATTGAAATTAGGAATAAAACTACTAACTAACAGCTATTCATCGCAACTTGATAACAAGCGTGCATGTTTATTACGAACTGGATCAAAAATGTTAGGAATCAGAAGGAAACCAACAGCCCGATCGTAGAATAAACAATGATCCTTATCGTTACCGCTATTGTTGAAATACTTAAATTATTTTGTTTCATTGTACTAGTAATTTTATTCATTGTACAGTGGAAATCGTTTAACACGAAACTGAGGAAACTGAAATATTTTTTCATGTTAAAAGAATTCCGTATTAAAGGATATTGCCAAAAAAAGATGTATTAAACAAAATTAAGTTTTTTAGAGTGCATTTTATTTAAAAAGATATGTGTACATGCATGTATTTAATAAAAGTCGTTCAAACATATACGTAATTTGCTCTTTTTTAATTATTGTTGATAAAGTAGTTCGCAATACCAAAATCTTAACAGATTTCCATTTTTGTCACCTGTTTTTGATCAACAGCTTAAAGAAGCACCATCTTCATTTTAAGCAAAATAATGGTTTGCTTTCCCTCTGAGCTTATTGTCATTGTGTTTTGAAAAAATTCTTCCGAAGTAGATGCAAATATGCAAACCAAACTCACTGATTTTTACTCTCACTGCAATGCACTCGTCACCGAATTCAAAAACCAACTCATGATAGATTATATGTTTTTGTGTGTCTTTTGTAGGGATGGAAAGTGAAAGTAGCTTAGACAAACAAAATTAGCTCTTGTCTCGGACTATTCTAAGGGTATTCAAAGCCAAGTTCCTTCCTACGAAACATATGAAACTGCCTCTCTTTCTTTCCCCCCTAAAATCTCACGCACGGCTAATGTTTTCCGTATTTTGTTCACTCCAAGAAGCGAAATCTTTTCGAGTTAAGCGATTTTTGATTTGTGTTAAGAAAAAAAGAGTATGGAAATGCATAGTAGTTTGTCGCGTGACTCTTGTATTACTTCATGTTAACCGATATTTCGTGTTAAGCGTTTTCGCGTTAAACGTATTTCGCTGTATGTGAATAACCTACTGAAAATATCATTTATATTAATACTCTACTGAAGCCCTGCTCATACACACACATCTATATTGTAAATAAATATATAACGCGCAATATATATTCGTAGGGTTTTGTAAACAATAATGTTTTGTAAATATTTTGAAAAGGATTTATAAAACAGCATATAGAAAAACTAAATATATTTATTTAACATTGTATAACTTAATATTTCGTACGCTTCATTTCCGAAAAACCCAATTTCAAAATCAAACCGTTACATAGAACCGGATAAAGTTCTAAAAAGTTTTCGACTTATGCGAGTCAGGTGGATTCTAAAAACTTTCTTGTTCCAACTCACCAAACATTTCCCTTGGACGCACATATCCAGTGATCCCTCTCTGCACCTGGTGCCATCTTTCACACTCGATGCCAATTTGGCGACGAAACTGTAGCTTTTGGCGTGGCAGGTAAGACTGCATGGGTCTTCTGGATCCTGGTAAGGAAGCCATTCATACAGGCGTCCACGGTATGGAATGGGATTGTAAACAGCGCATTGGGCCGCACGAAAATCTTGAGGATCTGGACAAGCCTGAGAGAGATAGAGAAAAAAATTATAAATGTAACTGTATAATCATCGTTTCTACTAAATATAAGATCAATTTAATGAAATGTTATAAAAATCACGACTCAGTTCCACCTAAAATAAACATCTCAGAAACATACAATAATTTAGAGAAACTTATAATAGATATTTAAGTCAACGTACAACGCTCAAATTATTTGTAACCTAGTTGTATTCCTTTATTACTTCTGGTTACGTATAACACAAGATGGAGTCAGGCTTAAATATTTTTATAGCAGAAGAGAAGAAAAATTAACATTCACTTTGGTCACGTTAGAAACGGGAAAAAAAAAAGGGGGGGGGATAAGACAAAGTGGTTAACTTTAGAAACTAATAATTAATTTAATTTTAGAAACTATTAATTAATTTAAATCTAGAAACAAGTAATTAATTTAATATTTGAAGAAATATGTTTTCATTGATAATGTCAAAAAAGCTAAAGAATCATTACTAGCTGAAAACTATATTGTTATTGCAATCGAAATTTTTATTCAGATTTTTAATAAAAAGTAGTATCTCACAAAAAATGAATTTACAATCCAACATAGCAGTAATATAAAAGATTCCACAATAAGGTGGATTGCGTGGTTACATGGAGAAACAAAAAATTATTATTATTATCTGAACCTACCTATACAGGAAAGATGTTTTATAGTACAGAGAATAGGAGAAAAATAATTAAAAATAATAATTTCAAAATTTAATATCTTCCTAAAAGAATTAAATTTTTGAAAAATGGAAAAAGTCTTAATTTTTGGTTTTATAACTTTAGACTCAAAATAATTACTTTTCTACAATAAAAATAATAACAAATGATGATTATTGATAAATGAGTACTGACTAGTTAATAATACAATGAAAATTGCAACAATTCTTATCACTAGCTCTCTTCCCCGCACCTTTGAATCAGTCCAATTCAAGCTTTTTTTCATCTTTCGCTGTATCATGTACTGTGTAATTTTGACAGTATGAATTTTTAAAAATTTAATACTAAAAACCTATTAAAAATGTATCTGATGGGGTTTTTTTTATTGAGGCTACTTAGTATAGATGTCCTTTTATCTCAAAAAAAGTTAAACGCACTAAAATACCAGTTTTTTTAAAAAGCTTACTTTTTTAACATAAAAAAGCTCAAATACCTAAAATTCATTCATTCCCTTGTGGCACTACTTATAAAAACTAATTTTTTAATTTTATTTTACGCTTTATCTTTATATCAGAGAAAATCTTTTCCGCACAGGTAGGTTTTAATATTATGAAAAAAACTTTTTCTCAGACCACTCTATATATTCCGCAATAAATATATAGATCGCTATTTCGTACAAGAAACCTTATTTTAATTTAAAAAATGCAGTAGTAATATAATTGATTTCACACAATATAGTTATATAAGCTATATATATAGTTTCATTTAAATTTATTCTGTCTATAACAATGTTATTGATCCAGTTATTGTTAATAATGAATTTGTAACACAATCATTGCTGGTTGGCAAAACGTATTCGCAATACCCAAGAGTACTGATACTGATAATAAATTTTAACTAACTATTGCACGTCCAAAGAGTATCATTAACATTCGTTATATATATCATTAATTTATACAGAAAAGGGAGCCAGTCGTTAAGAATGTAAGGCAGATATGAATCGATAAAAAAACTAAAATTCACTTTAAATTCCCAAACATAAGAAATATTCTCTTTTTTTAAAAAAATAATAATAATGATTATAAAAAAAAGTGATGTTATCTTTCTCACAAAGTCTTTTTTTATCAAGTAATATGACTGCTATATTCAATTTGAATAGGTACAACATACTGAAAGTGATGACTGATTAAGTAGTTTATTCGTGTTAAAATATAACATACAGGGTAGGAAGGTAAATTGTACAAACTTTAAAACAATATTTATTAGATTCATTTCCCCACAAATGAAACACCAATAGTCATATGGAAGAGTAAATAATACTGCATGGTTGTTTAAAATTGTCACAAATACGAACACATTTTTTTTCCTTTACAACGAAATATAATTAAAAAAAACTAAAAATTGGCTAATTGTTTTCTAGAGAAAGAATTACTTTCATCTTTTTAATATTATTTTTAAAAAATATAAATGGAAAGTTTTATTTAAGATATATATGAAAAAATCCAGTTTTCTTTCCAAGTTTCATTTACATTGCTTCCAATAGGAGATTGCAAAGAAACCAATTCCATGAATTCCTTCACACTACTTTTTTTAAAATCTAAAACTGTTGAACTTAGATTTTTGCATCAAATGAAGGAGGAGTAAGACACAAGCTAATTAATTAATTAAAATATTTCTCAAGTTTTAAAATATTGTTTTTCAAAACAAGAGTTTTACAAATTTCTATTCTAAACAACATTTTGACATGCAGATAGTCCATAACTTTTTCAATGAAATATTTAAAACATCGCATACAGGAGCATTTAAATTCGTAATCGATTACATAGTCAATGAAAAATTCACTTTAAAAAAGCATTTAAAGTGATCTTTCTATAAATAAGTGTTAATTATTTTTACAATTTTTTTCCAATTATTCAATCTTCAGGCAACCAAATATCTTATTTTAATAATTTACATATCTCTTCTAAAACGTTAAATGAAACAATACAACTAACGCATCAACTTTTACCATCGCATTATGCGAGACAAATGCCTTTAGATAAAAAAAAACTCAGTTCAAAATCTTGAATAAACAAATATAAAAAAAACAAATGTAAGTTAATTCCTACTTTCAATGGATGAATAGAAAGTATTTTATTAACGATTGAAAATTTGTACAATATACATATATATAAGGAGAGAGTGAACTAATAGTAAAAATTGAAAAAAGAGCATGATTTGGCTGCATTGTTGTAACGATGCACACCCGGTTTGGCTAGTTTGGCTGAAAAACCGGTTTTCGACGCCATCTTTTGTCATTGTTTTAACAGTTACAATGTTACAACAATGGACACGAATCTAGTTAGCGTCGAAAACCAGTAATTAATTTAATTTATGAATTAATATTTGAAAAAACTGTATTAACATCAAGTATTATCCACTATAAGTTTAAAAAATTTATTTGAATTTGATTCGATGAATAAAAAGTATTTTATTAACGACGGAAAATTTCAACAAGATAAATATATATAGAGAGAGAATGAGCTAATATAGGAATTGAAAAAACAGTGAAAATTTACGAGCGATTTATTTTTATAGGCAAAAGACTACGTAACAGAGTATAATAATAAATAATTCTAGAGTCTTAACTTTAAGATAAGTGATTTTGATGTATTCAATATTCAATAAACTTTATTTGAAAAATTCTTAAATTACGAGGCCCGTCGCCAAAAGCCTTGGTGTAGCTGCGACGTTAATATACACTAACTCAATCACATGAAAAATTCTTATGCTTTTTCATTATTTAAGATGATGACTAAATCATTTATACATCATTACTTCATGTATTAAAAAGTCTCATATTTTTCTCCTATAGTAATCTTATTATGTTCATTGCTTTGCAATAAATATTGAAATGTCACATTCAATAGCTGCAAAGCACATCAGCTATTTTAAATAAATGTACTAAATCTAGATTTAGTGCTGCATTGACTGTATTCACTAAATAACATGACATACTCTGAGTCACGAACTTATTGATGCTATGGATGTATAAAAAAAATGCAAGAAGTTACGGTCGATTTAGTGTTAAAAAACAACAGTGGTTTTTGTTTGTTTTTTGCCTCAAGGCAGCAATATATCTTACCAGAGAACCTCTTTCCAGTTATTCAGACAGGAACATGGAAAAAATTGATCACCATAAGAGTGATGTGTAATTGCTGAAGTTGAGTAGTGTGATCAATGACTTGTACATTTTCTAATATTAGATGAAAAGCAGGGATGAATAAGAAGAAAAGATTCAGGAATTCTCTTCGACGTAGTTACGGAAATTCATAAGCAGCTGTTCCTTATCGTTCGTTTCAAATTTAAATGTTTTGTTAAACCTACGCAATAAAAGTACAAGTTCAACTTTGTATATTATATATATTTTTTTAAATATTCATTAAAATTAACGCTATTATCCTATGTTATAAAACGATTCGTATTCTGTGCTATATTTTAACAAGGTTACTGTTACAATACACGTTAAATTTAAATGCATTTTCTTTTTTAAAAAAGTTGTAGAATACTTAGACGTATGTGATATATGTTCTCTACGATATATTAATATTGCGTTAATGTTTTAAATGCATTTTTGTACGATTAAGGTATAGTCATTTTTCATCTTATTCATTAATAGAGATATTGACTACCCTCGAATTTTAAAGATAAATACACTATGCGGGGATAGCAAGGCTTTTTGAGATAAAAAGCCGAAGAAGTTTATCTTTAGTCTCATAGAGTCTGATGAATTTTTTTTTTTAGTCCAATAAGGTAAGTAAGGTCTAATAAGTAATGTTTATAACCATGTATTATCTTTTAAAATCCATTTAAAGATACTGATTTCAAAATTTCTAATTATTCTTGTAGTAAGTTAAAAAGTGCGAAATTAAACGGTGCTTAATGGGCATAAAAACGATAGAAAAGTAGCGCAAACAACTCCTGAATAGGCTTAATGAATACAAAACACCTAATAGGCTTTAAAAACCATTTTTTAAAAAGGCCTTGAAAAAATTTCTTTGATTTAAGTTTTAATTGTAACTTTGCGCAAGTTTCAAAAATTTTTACAATTTTTAAGGATTAGGAAAATATTTTCATATCCTTTCGAAAAAGGATTTGTTCAAATTAAATTAAATATACAGTACCAAAGGATAAAAAATTTCATCTTCTAGGTTCTAGAAAAAGGATGCTAAAGGCCTAAAATGCCACATTGATTCATTAAACTTCATAAATTCCTAAACCTTATACCTTAGTTTTTTATAATAACAGCTATTTGAATAAAACGAATGTAACTGATATCCAATGTTCATTTTTAAGTAAACGAAAATGGCAAATATGTAATTGCATTAACCACAAATTATTGCGAGTTCGAACAAGCTGCAAGTTGCGAATTCAAAAATGTACCATTAATTTTCTAAATAAAAATATACAAGCGTAAATCGAGTTAAACTTGTGTAATAATTACTTTTTTGCAAAACTGTCAGCTCTAAGTAATTTTTTTAAGCATCAACGAAAAAATGGAAATTACAGTAAAATCCGGCGTATAAAGCACACTTTTAACACAAAAAATAAAATCGAGATTTACGTGTGAGCATTATACACCGGGTATAAAGGTGAGAGCTTTAAAAATAAAATAAGAAATGATGAGCATGCAAAAAATTAGACTTCTACATACATCGAATTACTGTTTATTTCAAAGAAATGATGCTCCTTATGATCTAAAAGGGTTGTAGTTCTAGAACAATACTATATTTTTCTCTCTAAAGCTTAGAATAATACCTTTAGTAAATGACTTCAAAACAAAAGACCATTGCACACATTTTAGATTTCTTCGTAAAAAAAAGAGTGCGTGTTATACGATAAATATACCTTAAAATTAGAAATTACGGCTTGAAAGTATAGGTGTATAAGTCGTAATACGCCGGATTTTATGGTATTGTATTATACGGTCGACCAATTTCGCCAAACGGAAAGACATCGCCAGTTCAAAAAAATGTCGCCAAATGCAATCATCGTTTTTATTACTGCTTTACCCACGCGCGAGAGCGGGTTCATTTGGCGGCGTTCTTTGAGTGATTTGACAATATTAGTCGTTGATGTAATACGTAAGTACCGAAAAAATAAACTATTTAGCACAAAAGCTTTAATAATCAATTCCCAAAATATTTTCAGAAAATATGAAAAAATATAATCTTATAATTATTTTACAGTTCAGAAAGACGAATGAAGAACAGATACAGGCTATAATGTCTCAACTTGAAGATACCATTTTGAAACGGCTGCTTTCTTATATTATACAAACATATTTCGGAAAATTAACGAGAAATTTACAGCAATCAAAATACGTAAAAAAAAATTGTTTTTTGCCGAAAAATAATGGATATACTTTTAAAAAAATTATTAACATATTGAATCCTAATATTAGGATTATATCCCAACTAATAGGATTTATTAAATATAATCACAATGCATGCTCCTTTTTTTTTAAAATCGAAAGCTGAAATGCTTTTTATCTGGCTAATTTAAAATATTTTCATCGCATTTTTTTATTACACACATCCATAATTCCTTTAAACTTACAATTGAGTTAATTTAACCATTACATTTCAGAGGTCACATTCTCAGAACCAAAAATGTATTATAAAACGGTTTCAAGTCATTAGTGGCACCTAGAAAGAAGACAAAGGTCCATTCTCAATGTCCTGTAAAAGTTACAAACATTGGGAAATATGCCAACTAGGCCGCATCACGGCCTTCTTACTTTTCCTTTTTTTGTGTCTTCTGAGACAGTTCTCCACATTTTTAAAACTTTTCCTCGAGTTACATCATCAGTTATGAAACATTTAAATTCCCTTTTCTCTCTTTCGTCCATCTTCTTTTCCTTTTCTTCAATAGAAAATAGATTGTCGCAAATGTACCGCACATGTAGCCCCAGAATTGAAAAAAGTCCGAAGATATTGTAGCATTTGCCAGTATTAATATAACTGTGGAAGTTTGAAAAGAATTAATGGCAACTATTAAAAGACTATGTAATTTTAAAAGAAATGAATTGCAGCACTTTTACAACAGCAGATTTATTCCAGACTATTATTGTCTGGAAGAGACTAGAATTTCCTAATCATTGTTTACGTTCTAAGATAAAGAGTATTCGAGATGTTTATTAAGTAGAAAAGGGAACATTTTTTAACGAATGAGTGAAAAGTTATTCATTCGACTATCTATCATCAGCAACTGAAGTAGTAATACGAAATTAGTTCAGATATCGGTTTATCATAGTTTTACGTTGTAGAAATTTAACTATCCACTTTTATATATAAGGGTTTCATTTATATTAATTATAAATAAAACAATTTATTGAACTGCAGAGTGATAACTAAAATACCATTTTTATTAAAATAAACCGAATTTTTGCATTTATAATGTTAAGTGAATCAAGGGTGTACTTTTTGTTGAGATTTTTTTTCCTTAAAAATGATTTTTTAAACACAGAGCATTAAATTGCATAGCTGCCTATAGAGAAATACTTGTATGCTTACAAGTCAGGAGTCAAATCAATTTCAACTTAAGTTGAAATGAATTAATTTATCGAATCTCTAAGAAGACTCTACTCTGAGTTAAACTTTACCGATGGCAATAAATTTAGCCGTCTAGCGTCAAGCATATACAATATTATTAGCTATATGTTTCGTTCATATTTTGCGTCAATAATATTACGTAAAATTTATTTGAATGTGTTATTTTTTAATTCTTAAGTTCTGAAACTAAACGTTTTTGATTTCAGGCCATATAAGTTTATGATTCATCGATAGCAAAAAAAAGTCGGTCAAATTTAGAAATATATAAAAATATTTTATATCGTATTTTGAGACATTTCTAACATTCTGGGTGGTATTCCCTCATGGCTCTTTAATTCCTGATTGGCAAGAACGTGGACTTCTACACAGCACCCTAAGACTTGGTCTCAACCACCATTGGTTCTTTTGGGACAAAGTACCATCTGGCCCACGACCATCTTGCTGCCTAATGTCGAAAATCATGTGGATGGGCCATAAATTGACATCTCACTCCGACGCATAGAATACATTTCTTGGCATTCCAATCTTCATATTAGCGGGTTATCTTGTCCACACATGTGTAGCAAGATCACGTGTTAGATGGAACAAAAGAATGGACAGCAGTTGAAACAGGTGTGCCATATCTATAGTCCGCTTTGAAGGACAGGCCATACGGCTCGTCTCTTTAACAGGGTGCCGTGGAAGAAAAGAGGACTAGCAGATAACTGAACAAGAAGAGAGTACACATACCATGTCTATTATTAGGCTGTGTGGCGGACGACAGACAGGTAAACAACTTAATGCAATCCAGGAGGTTTCTAGACATATCTTCGCTGGTTATCGGGGTTCAATTCAAAGTGGGATTGATCGCTAAAAATAATTTTACGCTAGTCTGTAAGATTCTAAGTCGAATGCATCAGGCACCATTGTAAACACGCCTGGGAGCGTGCAACGGCGAGAGATCTATACGATCCGAGCTCCCACTCATTGAGTGGCCTATTATTGTAGTCACTGTCCTAGATACGTGATCTTTAATAAGAACGCATCAGGGGCTGGCAGTGCTGAATTGGACCATCACTCTATCCTCGCTTTCTGCTGTTAGTCTCGATCGACCACTACGAGTATCTTGGTGTTCTGTACAGCCATGGCTTTCCCTATCTTGTCAATATTACCGAATGGTAGCATCGCTTCCGACTCAAATGTTGAGCATTCCTGTATTCACTCTACTTCCTTTATTCTGCTTATATTATTCGTGAAACCGTGAGTAAGGCTTTCGAACAGTCCATATTGGTCAGCTTAATCCCATTCGCATAGAAGTTATGCTTTACCACATAATGTTTATTCACTATCCGGATAATCTATTGTAGTATATCAGAGTTTGTCGATAATTGGCCGCCAAAATTTACTCATTTGCATATTCTATGTGATATGCGCAGACATAATTTCTTTTCATTCCGATAACTTTTTGATGCCTCGCTTTTTCTGTTCCATAATGTATCTACATAAAAATCATGAAACTTGAAATCAAACATGTTACAGGTTAGCATAGAATACCTACAAGCAAATTAAGTTCAATCTTCCACAGATTGGAAAATTAAACTGAAATTCTGAAGTAAATTTATTTACTGTTCACACAGTCTTTTACATTATTTATTCAGAACGCATTAGTTAAAATATACTAGCTCAAAAACCTTTGGTTTCATCTCTAAAATAGAATTTTCAATATTACGAAAAGCTAGTGGCGTAACGAAGAATTCTAGGGCTCCCCTGCAAAATCAGGTTTTGGGCCCCCAAGTCCAAAAACGTACGTGATATCAGTCAGGCTTTGGGCATTCTAGAACTCCTGCCCCCCCCCCGCAATGCGGGGGTTGCAGGGGTGTACGTTAGAAACTACAAATCGTCTCTAGAAACTACAAATTTTTCATATATTTTCAGTGATTATTTGGTTTATGTGCGTAGCCATTTTAATTACACCCAATCAAATTTGTTGTGAAATAATTTTACAAAACTACACGAAAAGGATTTTATTGTAAATAATTTTACAAAACTCAAAAAGCTACACTCCTTTATATATTTTAAAATTTATTGCATGTGTGTGTGTGTCACGTATTTTTCTGCTATTTATTTTCATTTCACATTAATTGGAAGAACTTAATTTCTAAGACACTTCCAGCAAAAGCCAAAAAAAATTTTCTAACTGCCTGATTTCTTTCAGCAACAGTCTTTCTTTTCCACAACAGGCCTTTAACATATTCCAGAAACACAACCATCTTCATTTAGTTCAGCTAAACTACTGTTTAAAAATTCAAAGAATGTATCACTTTCAAAAAAACCAAAAAAAGAACATTGCTCGGGAAGAATTACCCTTGAAATACAGAAACAGAAAGAGACAGAGGGAAAAAAAAGATACCTCCAAGGACAAAAGAAAATCTGTTAAGGATCACAGGACATTCCGAAAAAAGTTCTTCTCAGTAGAGGCACAGCGTGTCTACCGGAGCGTTGTGT
Source organism: Trichonephila inaurata madagascariensis (assembly GCA_019973955.1). NCBI lineage: Eukaryota > Metazoa > Arthropoda > Arachnida > Araneae > Nephilidae > Trichonephila > Trichonephila inaurata. The sequence goes on from BMAV01012593.1 coordinate 221,720, forward strand.
TTGACCAACGATACGCTCGAAAGGTCTTACCCACCGATTTCCATTCAATTAAAAGTTCACTTTCTCGCTTTTTAGAGAATCACGTACGTAGAGAAAAGAGACGAAACGCATTTAGCTATATATATATTTGTATTGGAGAAAATGGACGCCCAATCACGTATTTAAGCTGAAGCTCGGTACACAAATCTTGAAGAAGAACGAGAATGGAAAAAAAATGGAACTTTTCTTTTGTTTTTCTTATTCAATTTCTTCGTTTTGTTTAGTAAAGGGAATTAAAAAAATAATTGCATATTGCTTCTTGGGATTTTTGAGTGAATTTTTTTTTAAAGGAAAGAAAAAAAAAGAATCGTTTACGTATAATGTAAGAGAAAGTAGCTTAGAAATAATTATGCTGTTTGCGAAATGCGCTAAATTAAAGAAATAAATTTTAGATGTTTTAAGGGGAAGAATGGCACACAAATCGTTTATCTTTTAAAAACAAGTAATTCTTCTACATATAATTTTAATTAAACAAAAACTTCATTTTAAAACAATACACATTAATGCTAACTTTACCATCCTTCTATAACTACACAAAAGGTTCTTGAAGACGGACTTTCTAATGAATCAATGTTTTAAGTGAACCGGATGGGTGGCGTAGTTGGTTTGACGCTGGCCTTGTTTGGCCTAAGGTTGCGGGTTCGACCCCAGCCCAAGTAGGAGGAATTTCATGATGCAGAAAATCGACAGCGGCCATGTCGCACGATTATGAGGCATGCAAAAGATCCCTTGAGTGTCTGTTTGGCTTCAGTGCTCTCGGCAAAATTGAAATCCTAAGTGCGGTTTCACATCGCCAGAGCACCAGTAGTGATTGGTATCCGCCAATATGATGCCGCACTAAAAAAGAAATACCAGCTCCAAGGGAATGTACTAGGTCTGCAATGGTAAACACCTAGCCTCAGCCCCATTAGAAATTTTTTTAAAAAAACATGTTTTAAGTGACGAAAATGACACTAAAAATGATATCTCACTCCTTTTCCTTCCACATAACACATTGAGAAAACTTCAGAGAACTTTCACATGCAGAATTTACAAATACGAGTTTTAAGTGAGATGCGGACACAAATTTCCGGTTTGACTTGAAAACAGGGTGCGAAATTATAGACCAGACATAAAAACATTGAAACGTCTGTAGCATTTTTAACATGTATACACATGTATAACAAGTTACTGTGGTATTAGTACTGGGTTGAATGGAAGCATACATAAATCTAATACATATTTTAAAACGAAAGGAAAATATAATTTGATTTATCATCTATTAACCTTGCAACAAATTCGAAATGTAATTTGATTTAAATAAATTTTTCAGTTCATTTTTTTATAAATAGAAAATGAAAATAGAAAAACCTCAGATACATTATCGTTTGCAAGTACGTTGCTAATAAAGCTTGGACTATAGATGCTTTGCAAGATTTTTTCAATTTTTTAAAGAATAATTACGTTTGAGAAATTTTTTACTAATAATGTTTAATATTAACAATACATGTAACATATTTCGTTAAATATAATGAATGATCTAAAATAAACTGGATAAAAAAACAAAGTACCTACATTAAATTAAATATTTATAAATTTTGAAACTTAATAAAAGAAGTTTCTAGACAAAAAGTAAATGCATTGGGAAAATTTAAAAATTGTCTTTTTAATTTCTAACAAATTTCTAATAAATTTTCACAAATTTTTAATAAATGTTTTCTAATAAATTATGTAAATGTGCATTTCACAAAGAAGAAAACGTCAATTTTTTTTTTTTTTTTACTAAAGAACAAATCTCTGATGCGCTTCAAAAAATTCTTTAATTAATTCCGTAAATATTAATTATTTTAGTATACTTTCATATTTGGTGATAAAATTTAAGACAAATCAGATTCAGTATTTCATGAAAAAAAATAGTAATAGTACAGTATCTATTTTTTAAATTTTAATCCATTCCCATTTTGTTTTGAAATATTTACATTTGTGAATGTCTTCGTAGATATATTGAATTTTGTAGTTAAATTATACAATTACATATTTTAATTAATAACCAAACATTTCTACACAGTTAATTATTTTCAGAAAGCAATTAATCCCTAAAATAGTTTTCAAAATATCTGAAGTGAAACATTATTTATGTTGAGGCTTTTAACACTTATTTATATAAATTAGGTACAGGAAAACAAGACAAATTAATATTATTATAAATATATTAAAGAAATAAATATACGGAGTCTGATTTCATTCAATGTAAGAATTGAAGAATATGCTACAACTAACTGAAAATTGGGGGGTGGGGAATCATTTGCAAAGAAATTTAAATTGATTATGTTTTTCAATTTATTTTATTTCATCATGTAATAATTTCTCTTACACATTAAGTTTATCACATATGTTTTTATGCATATTCAATTGATTTACATTCATCTGATTAAAAACAATAGTAAATCGAACTGAGCAAACGACTAAAGAAAATACTAATTTTTTATAACAACAATAAAATAGAGTATGGCTCTAGGAAATTAAATATCTTTTGAAACGATTGTTAAAAAGTGTACTAGGGATCTTTTTCAGATTCTACAAAGGTCATGCAGTAAATTGAAATTTCTTTATCTGAAATTAATTAAACTAAAGTTGAAAACTCAAATTAGTTCATATGAAAAAATGGATAATTGATGAATAACAGATTTGAAAACAATAATTTATTTCAAAATATAGACTTTCCTCGTATCCAAATTTCCCAATTTTCCACTAACAACGAAACAGTATTCCGGTTGAAGAAACACAACAATTCATCTTTCTTCCATCAAAACAGAACCGTCTTAGCATAAGAAAACAAGTAATTGAACCTCTAATGCACAAAAGATTCCAGTAACAAAAAAACCTTCCAAAATAGAAATTCCAAAGACTACAACTCCAACTTCCAATACGGCATGAAATCCCACTGCTTCCACATAGAACCTCATTTGATCTCTTTGAGGGAAAAAGAAAAAACCAACAACTTTGAACATTGTCATATGGAAAAGGGTAGGGTGGAGGAATATCGGAAACCGAATTCAAGGGATGGTCTCGAGTAAATCAGAACGAAGAGGAAAAAGTCAATCGTCTGAGCACCCATTTTCAGGTGGTGCACTGATCTTCGGCGAGTGCAGAGAACGTGATCTAAACCTAGTTAGGGTCTTCTCTGTGAACTCTGAAGAGGGACGTCGAACCAAACTTTGTCTTCCGGAGTGTCAACACTCTGCTGCTAGTGCCTTCTCGAGCAGAATTCTCCCTCATCCACTCTTGGGGTGGTCTTCCTCTCTTATTCCACTCGTAAAGATAGGGGCTTCCTCCATATTGAAGAGGGGCTAAGGTGAAGGTTCAAGATGATGGGCGGGATCATGGGGTGGTCGATGTCTGATAAATTGATTAATCTGAGTCGCAGTAGCAGAGGGAAATAATGATGAGAACTATTAAAAATGTTCTGCATCGTAATAAAATTAAGAAAATGAAGGTAAAGTTACAAAATACAGTCGAACCTCTATATAACGAACCTCTATATTGCGAATTTTTCTATAAGGAACTTTTTTACTGGAACCTTGAACATTTCATGATTTTTTTCATAAAATAACCTCTCTATAGCGAAGTGCATTTTCTATATAACGAACTTTTCCTTTTGTGATTCACTTTTTGATCTCCCATTTTTTTAAAGTATTTCTGAAAAAAATTTCAAGTTATTCTCTCTTTAACACTTTTTATGGTGGTCATAAATCTTGAAATGGTTTGACTACACCCTTAACTCGCCGAGAGCAATAGAGTTCTAGATGTTTCATCCAAGAAGTGCGACCTTTAACCCCCCATTGCCCAGTTCACTACAAACATCTTCGATGTCCTCTTTCATCCTCAGTGAAGTGTCCCGTGTCACCATGTTTCAATTATAAAATAATGTATGTTTAATATGGTTTTTGTATGCTTTAAATTATATAAAATGTCCTTAAAATTCATTAATTTTAGTATAAAATTATTTTCTTAACATTGAAAATACAGTGAATTCTTCGACATTGTTTTTCTTTCTTTTTTGATGGTTAAGATATATAAAATAAACATATATTAATTTAAAAAAAGGTGAGAATAATTGCTTTTTTTGAAAAAATAGTTTTTATGAGTTTAAAATTTGTTTTATGTGGTTTATAAAGTATATTAAAAGATGAACCTCTATATAACGAATTTTCCATATAACGAACTTTTTTCCGAGATTTAGCGACTTCGTTATATAGAGGTCCAACTGTATATGAAAATATATACTTATAGAAAAATAATAGTTTAAACGACAATAATTGATTCCCCACTTTTATGTTTGATTATTGCTTTTAACACTTTGTTAAAAATATGTCTTATAAATATATATGAAGTCAGAACACAATGGGCTAAGCGAATTAAATCCAGCTCAGTATTCTTTCTTTCATTAAAAACTATTGAACAGCTAACGGGCACTTTCTGAATAGCAAATGCAGTTGAATATTATTGATGAATCTAGGATAAAATGATTAGACATTTAAAGCTGCTTTCGCCAAATGTGGAAGAACCCGAACTAAACATAAAACATATTTACAGACAGAAAAATGACTCAATCTTCATTAAAATACAGAAAGTCGTTCACTCTTTATGGATACGATTTTGTAATTCATTTTTTTTTGTATGAATTTTGTGATAAAACTTTGGCAAATTCAGAATAATCATCTGCTAAGGTTTGATTTTGATTGGAATGTAAAATAAAAGATTTATATTTTGAAAATGGCTCCTAAAAAATTATATGTGGCTCGAAGGTTAAAAGGAAAAACATTCATATGAACAAATTAAAAAGCGGTGTAAAAATATCGATTATTGCATTTCAGTCAAAGGTATTTATAATATATTTAATTTGAAAGAGGAAAATCATCTGTAGAAAAATGTAAAAATGAAAACATGACCATAAAACTTCCATCTTAAGACTGTTCAAACGCAGGCAACTATCAAGAAAGCGAAGTCTCTGATCCTCCGATCCGAAAAAAATCCTCCGACTCAAAGATTGATTGCATCGAAACTGGGAATGTCTTCCGGAAGTGTAAATAAAGTCATTCATAAGGATTTTCAGCTAAAACAGATATTTAAACCTGAAGTTCGTTTCCTTTTTTAAAACATATTGCTGAAAGAAAAACGAATTGTAGGAAATTATATGAAAAGCACATAGCTGCTGAAAAATGGAAATTTTGTAGTAACCACTCGATAGCTCATGGGTATATCTGAGTGACTATAGTAAAAGAAGGTCAATTTTCAATAGCTCAACTGATGGGAATGACCGTACGAAACGGCTTCGTTAGTGTTCAGTAAAGCTCCCAAAGGGCTTCATGATAGTTGCAGGGTTTTTTAACAACGGCAAATTAAAAACCAAAAAAGTCTCAAGTAAAGACAAAATTAATTCACTCTACTATCAGCAGAATATTATAGAACCAATTCTTGAAGAAGAAATTCCAACTGTATAAGGAAAGGACATTGATAAAGTTGAGCTTCATCACTAGCTCTCAGGGGCCCTGTATCAAAATTTCTTCGGGGCCCTTTTTTTAGATATGGGAGCCTTGTTAGTGGGACTGTAATTACACAAGTTGGGGTCCCGTGTCGTTGAGACGGCGGTAGCTATGCCCCTGTGTGAGCTTCATATGGACAAAGCCTCTAGTCGTACGTTTAGGTGAACTGCCGCTTATTTAGCAAAGAAAGAATCAGAAACAGCAATAAAGTGTTTCCCATTTGATGAAATATATGTAAAATCATCCTACGTTTCTGCAATGGATCTTTTTGCTTTCAGTTTATTAAAACAAGCCTTAGGAAAACGGCATCCAAGAACACTGAAGGGACTTTGACAAACGGTTCAAGAGGAATGGAGCAAAATTTCCATGAAAGTACTTTCATGAAACTATTGCCAAGAGCCATGGCTATCAGATAGAAGCAAATTTACACAAGTAATACGGTAGTTATTGATAAAAATTAACAATCAAAATCGTTTCCATAAAGTGCGAACGACCTTCTGTAGCAACGTTATAATTCACGTTATATAAAGCGTGAATACTGCACTTTTAAAATTTGAATTAATTTCATAAATAAATAACTTTCCACATAGTAGCATGTACAGGGAAAGCTCATTTCTCAATACTGTATAGGAGGAAAAACAATGGATCAACTCACATAAAAATCAGCAGTATGTTAAAATATGCTGTTGCTCTGTATAGGATAACGAAGACAGAATAAAATATTAATTTTGGGTCACTTTCCTACTGAAAAATATTCCGGTTTTAAATTCTATTCTATGAAAATACGCGAAATGAGCCTTAAATTTACTTGTCTCTTCGGTACTAGTAAAGAAAATACAAAGAAATTTTATCTTAAAAATATGTTTAATCATAGTTACGTTATTCGAAAACATTTTAAACTGCCATCGACCGATTTATGCTGTTGTAGCTGCATGGAATTCATTGAGATGGAAAATCTATAACATTTGATTCTTTTATGTTCTAAGCTGCTTCGATGAACTTATCTAGAAAATAAAACCTATTAGTATTCATTTTCATACAGAATTTCGCTCAGTGATAGATAATAAAATATTCTACCTGGCTTTTTTGCAGATTTCGTCTGTTGTACTCTTCCAACGTCTATAAGTTTTAGGATTTTCTTTGTATTTTAATTGTTGTTTAATTTAAGAGTTTGCTGTACTGTTTTATCTAATTTATTTTTTATATTATCTTTTCCCATACAGGCTTTCCCCTTTATCCTTTTTTAGTTTAATTTTTGGTTCCCCCTCCCCACTTTTTGCAATTTTCTTTTACATATATAAAAAATAATAACAGTTATTTTGTGTTGAGATGGCTTTTCCATTGTATAACCATTGTGATACACTTTTGTGGTACTCAAAAAGAAAGCGCATAAAATATAGTTACGATTTTTTACACATAAAACTTCATGATTTATTAATTTTTTTTTTGTATAAGGCAGTCTACTAGAAAGATCATGGCATTTTATTTACTTGTTGGACTTTTAAATAGATTTATTTTAAATAGATTTTAGAAGGTTATAATAATAAAATACGATTAAAACCATGCTGATGACAACGAAAAGTTTATCCAACAATATTACAAGAAAATATTGACTCATAAATCAAAAGTTTGTAATATTAAAGATTGTTCGTTGCTTTATAGTAATAGATTCCCCACACTTGAACGATATTCTTCCAATTCGGTAGCTCATTTTTACCCTTTGCTTACTTAATAAGCAAACCCCTTCATACAGTGTTTATGCACTATAATATCATTCTAATAATTATAGGCATTCTATGTTTAACTCAATTTTCTATGAACATTTTTCATACGCACACACACACACGTCAAATATTATAACTTCAAAAAATTCATCGAAAGCCTAGAAAACAGAGGGAAATTTAATTTAGGGTAAAACAAATTTTCATACGCATTCATAAAAATACTTTTTAAAAATTAGTTTAGAATTATAACGTCTGAAAAAAAAGAAAAGAAAAGAACAAATGAGATGCAGCTTTGTTTATTTATTTCAACATGTTTGCACATAATCACATAATTTTAAAAAAATAACTTGCATTAAAGTTTATTAAAATAATATTAAAGATTTTTATCCCAAGAATGTTTAATTTCAAATATTTTAACAAATGAATTAATTATAAACTAATAATATTTCATAGATAAGATCCTAGTGAAATTGTTATATATGTACGTATTTACTATTTCTTTTCATCAATATGTTTAATAAATTCTTTGGTATTGTTATTTTCGTCACTAAGTAATTTCTACTTGTTTTTTCCGTTTTGAATTAAGTAACATCAAGCTCCATTAAATAAGCAACAATAGTTTTAACTCTTTTACGAATTTTAAAGGCAAATATGAGATATAAACACACTAAATTAAACATTTGGAAAATTTTCAAATATGGAATTACGAATACATTAGCACAATTTAACATCCAGTTTACTAAAAGAGTTTTATGAATTATTAGGGTGGGGAAGGAAATAAATTTGGAATCATTTGTGTTCATACAACAAGGATTCAAAGTATTTTATAAATTATACAGGAGTTACTCTGATATTTTTGATTTCTGGTTTCAAATGAAAATGACGTTTGATTTATAAAGCGTACTTTTTGATACTAATAAGTATTTAACTATATTTAGCCATTTCGTATTCACACTAACCAATCCTAATCACTGATGTAATTTACACAAAAAAGTTCTCATAAACATTCTTATTTAATTCACCCGAATATTTTATGAAATATTTTTGCTAAAAACAGGTTTTATTAACCTAAAAATATTAAGAAAAGTTTCTTTAATTTAAATAAAATTTCAACCGAAAAATTAATTTGTTTATTCAAGTTTATCACTAAAATATAATCTCAACAAAAAAAACTCATCTCGTTTTTTTTAACAATATGGTCATTAACATTCTGTCAAATATAGTATGTGAGAGGTTGACACCTCTCTCTTGGGCACCTGGATATGTGGGAGGTAGGGAAGAAACACTCGACATGATCCAATCAATCTATTTATTTACCACACAATGAAAAAACACAAATCCAATTAATAATAGTAAGACAATGTCTCGATGATAACCGCGAAAGTGGAACAACGACAGTAATACACGAAAGAGTAGGAGACTATCAAACTTGATCCTTACTGTAAAAAGGATATAATTAATCATACGATTTAATCTAATATCAATTTGACATCAGTGAACAATCGTCATTTTAAAGCTTCCTCCTAATAACTTCTTAATCAGAATAACTCAAATATGATACCTTCAGTAACAATCTCACCTGAATCGGGTTTATCTCTTCTCCTGTCTATTCTAGCTAGAAAACTTCGACTACCTATATAGTAAGTTAATTTGAATATCACGATTTTCTTCTTCCGAAGGGTTAGTTGTGAATAACGCGAATGGATAGCCCAAAATTCTCCCAAGAGGATTAGTTGAAGGATCGCGGATAGATCCGTCACAAGTATAAAAAGGTATACATAATCCTCGGATTCTTTCTTTACTTCGCGTAAATATATCTCTATCGGAAATCTTTTCTCATATTGACTATATGAAAATTTCCAATGGTTAAAAATGAAAATTGAATTATTTTAAGAGCATCATCACTAAACGTTCGTAGCTATTTAAATAAAATTATATAAAAACATTATATTAAATCGTTTAATTTTGTCAAAGTAACGGCTATTTTCAGTGTGGATAGTCGCAGGCTAAATATAAATCTCAAAACATTCTTGCGTTTAATTCACAAGACTTAAAACCACTTTTAATCTAACTAAATATAAAATTAAAATTTGGTTAATTGTACACGAACAACTTCTATCGAGGTTAATTACACAAAAGACACAACAACACTTGAAAGACACAGATATATTTGCGTCGAATACAAAGACATAAAAAGAGATATTCAAGACATTGATACCCAATTTGCGCTGCATTCTAAAGGCTTCAAAGGACAATGTAACCTAGTGTAACTTACCACGTATGCAAATTACCAGCACTCTTAGGGTTTTAAAATCAAGATTACTGAAGTAGATACGTTCACAGGAAAAGCTTATTCAAAAACGTAAATCTCAATGGAAGAGGAAAAGAATGCATAATGAAATGTTTTTCCCCTTTTCAAAACCAAAATTCAGGGAAAATATAGTAATTAAATGTATTTATTAAGCGTTCTATGTTTTGTTGAATGTTTTATATTTCAGATCAGAGTATTTTCGATTCATTAGAAAGAAAAATTGAAGAGATTATTATAAGGGAAAATTTTATTAAAAAATCTCAGGAATTTACTGAAGCATAGAAAATAATAAAAGAAGTGCTTCAGAACGTAAGAGAATAAGTTTAAGCAGGGCACACAAAAAATATACTGTGAATAATATAATAGTGAATAACAGTCCAAGTTTATTTCATTGACGTATTTTATTCTTATAAATACTCAAGTGATCAAAAGAATATCTAGATGAATAATAATATCGTGAAAATATGCAAAAATTACTCACGGATTTTCAGCCAGGGTCGCGCGCGATTAATCACATTGCTATTCTATTCTCAGACTGAACAAAGACGTATTTGGAATAATTACAAACGATGACAAATTAAATAACATAACTTTAACGACAAACGATTAGATACCAGTAAATAAGTTAAATCAGATAAATTAGAGTAACATGAATTATTGAATTAAAGCAGACGATAATAATTTGGAAGAGAATTTTCCACTATATCTACAGTATAATTTAAATAGTCAATTAAAAATTAATTCAAAATAAAGGAAATAAATTTGTATAAATAGAACTAAATATTTTACAATATGAAACATTCTTTGCCAGGAACAAATGAACGCAAAAGATGTTTTGAGGCATAAACCCAATAAACAGACACAAAATAAAATACAAACTGCTTTCTTCCCACAATCGCTAACGTATTCTTCTTTACAATAATTTTTTCAATAGTTAATAAAAATTTATCCAATAAGAATGATATATACTTGGAAGTAACGACGAAACAACAGGCGTACAAATTTTTTAAAAAATGTATTTAATGCATATTCACAACGGCAACGAATGCCACGTGTCAAATCCTCAACATAATCAGCTGTGTTTCTTTGTTTGACAGAGGTATGAAATACATATTTTATAAGGAATAATCAAAAGCCATTTGTCAAAAGATCCTTCAAGAATTATTTTTTATGCTTTCTTTAATATTTTTCTTTTCACATGTTAGTGACAACGCGTCAAAATACTAATATAACAATGTATGTTCGTATATCTAATGTTAACATGTTTATTGTAGAGCGTGCCTTAAAATTTGTCCCATAGATTTCCAATAACTGTTAGTAATTATTATTATTATTATTATTATTATTACTTATTGAATTTTTCAAAGTAAAACAAAGAAATATAAAGCAGAAATTCATGAAAATGTGCCATAAAATTTGTGACCATCGATTTTTTTTTAAAGAAACAAATCCATATTTTCTTTTTGCACTCTCTTTTTCAATATATAACAAAACATGTAGATTTTTATTCTTTTATAAATGAAAATAATAAATTGAATTAACAGTTCTATCTGTCAACGAAAGTATAATATCGCAGGTTTGTCCTCATCGAGATAAAAAAACAGTAATCTCTTCACATTGACAAATTATATAATAAAAAAAACATTACTTATATATATAAATTTTGGTAAGTGTTAAATATATGATTTATGTATTCTTATTCTATTCAAAAATAGATTAAAATTTATTAAATTTAATGTTCTGTAAGGGAACTTTAACAAAACGAACAACTTTTAACAAAATGAACAAATATGTATTGATCAAAATAACAAAAAAGGTCTTATTGCAATTCAAAAACTTTAAATTCCTCCTAAAAAAACATTGGTTTCCTATTCTTGCTCTACGTCACAACTTCTCAAAAGCTTGACATTCCCTTTTATATTAACGGTTGCTGCGCGTCTTAATATTTTTACAAAAACTGTAACATTTCTAAGAAACGTAACAATGCAAATAAATATGAGTCTGAAATAATACTAAATTTAACACGTTTCACTTCTCACATATAAATTTAAAATTTTGATAATATAATCAGCTATATAAAGCTCGAAAAAATCTCAAAACGCTGCATCTTAAAAATGTTGCCAGAATTTACCTAAGGATATAAATAAACAATCAAAATTTATTCAACGAATATTAACAAAAATTTAATTAAAATAAATTATAAATGTTCATTAAGAGTACCAAGTGCAATGCATCAAATGAAATAAAAAAAATATCATAAAATTGTTTGCTTTTTCTAATTAATCCATTGACTAGCCTCAAAAGAAATAAAAATTAAATCACAGAAAATGAACTTCTCAATTCGATGTTATATTCATTTTGATATTTATGGTTTACATTTTCCATTCGCCATCACGATTATTACAGAATCAAGTTTATTATGCATGTAAAGAGAAACTAAATGAATACAAAATAAATTCCAGCCTAGATATGGAACATTACAGTTAACAATTCTTTTAGTCGTCAATTTTTAAAAATCTATTGGATTGGCATTCACAGTTCATAGAATTGTGAAATAAAATCTCATAGAAAATTAAAACCAATTACAATACTTATCATATGCGAATAAAATCTTGAATAAAAATTAAGAATTTGGGGCAAGTAAAAATAGAAATTAAAAATAGTGAAATTGACTACAAAGCCTCAAAACACATTTCATTAAACTATGAAAGCTACATCTGAATAATTAATAAATTAAATTAGGTACCAAAACTTGTGTGATAAAAAGTCATAATAAAAAAACATATATATACTCCAAATTATGTTCCGTGATTTTGAAAAAGTTAATACATGAATAGTTTTTTTTTATATTTATTATCACTTGAATTATAATATACATATACAATTGTTTTAAAAATATTAAAATAAAAAAAAATATTTAAATAAAATTTTTGGAGTACAAAAATAAAGAAAAACTGACATACTTTCAAAACATTTTTCTTTTGTGGAAAATACTTCAATAATAATAATAATTTGCCTGTATATAGCTAAGACTTCTATGCAGAACCTGAACTAGACTTTTTGAAATACATAATTTAGAAGTGGATGTATTCATATTTTAAAATATCAGAGTAGAGAAATTTTAAATAACAAAAACACGGTATCAATTCATAGTAATTCTAAAAATAATTTGAATTTTTCAAAAGTCCCATTGCAGACTGTACACAGAAGTCTTAGCTATACATAGACAAAACACTATAATTATAGAAGAATTTTCCATAAAAGGAAAATGTTTCGAAATTGTCATTTATTCTTCTTTATTTGCCAAAACTGCATTTAAAAATCCTTATATTATAATAATATTAAAAAACAATTTTATACGTATATTATGATTCAAGAGACAATATCAAAAAATTATTTATTTATGCACTTTTTCAAAATCACGGTCCCGAACGTAGTCAGATACCTTAATTTACCACCAGCACCTTAAATTATACCTTCAATTGTTAAAAATTAAGTATACTTAATTAGAATACGCAGCAGAATGCTTTAATGTTCTAACTGTATGAATGTTCAATGATCACAACTACCTTACAAATAATAAGGAAACTTTTGGATTAAATCTACAATTTTATAGAACCAGGAGAACATAAGAACCCACACTTTTCTAACAGTTTAGAGAAAACTTCCTTGCCATTTGTTCTAAAATTCTGAAGTTGAACGATCTAATAAATAAGACACGACGTAATTCTGACAACTAAAGGAAACGACTACTGTTCCCATAAGTGCGCTACTATAATAGAAGTCTGCTGCTTGCTGAGACACTTTGCTAACAAATGAAACTACTAGAGACAAGTCGTCTAATCTAAGAATTACTATTCATTCAACAATTTTGACTACCCTAAGAGAATAGCTTTTGTTGTCTGTACCTAAATTGCACTCGATTTTACGAGTGACTCAGACGCTTGTATTCAAGGCAATTTTACGTTCTGAATAAATCTTGAATATCTAGCAAGTCTCTAAGGATAACACATTCGGGTGTAATGTGTAGAAATAGTACTGTTGAATATTGCACATTTTCTCAGAAACTGAAAGCCGGAGGATCACCAGCAGTCCATGTATTTTATGGCTCTACTTTTTTACGTAATTAGTCTTTGACTTGTTGATATTATAAATGTCACTACACTCCAACAACCAATATGTGAAATTTTGTAAGAGCCGAAAAAATGACTTAAAAAATTTTAATATTTGTATAAAAAAAATCTTCTATTCATGCGGTTTCCGATTACGTAATACATTTAATAATAAATACCATACTAATACATTATAATTTTTTATTAAGTCCTACCATCGCGACATAAAACTTCATTCATCAAGATTGACAATTTTAAAAGTGAATCTGTTGTGTTATTGCATGAAGCACGTAAATGTTACCGTGGATTGCATTTCCAGAATATTATTTCAAAATCCTGCGAATTTCATCGTTTTAATTAATAGACAGTGATTATATCGATCCAATTCCTTTACTTGAATTACGTTTTATATTCTTGAAAAGAAAGTATGAGGTGAGAAAATCTATAAATTAGAAATGAGGCTACTTGAAAGAGTAATATATATAAAAAAAAATTTAAGTCAATTCCTACTTAGATCAACAAAGAAAAATTTTATTTTAGCTACTTTTTATTAAATAGTTACAATTAATATAAATATGTATATACATATGACAGAATCAAACATTAAGTGGTTATTAATTTTTATTAATTATCATTAAAGTATCTCATTGTCATCCAAAACAATCGTGTATATAAATTTCATTTCAACTGAATACTTTAACACGTGAGAAAAAAAACCTTTTCAAGTTTTGACACAAGTCGCCAAAAGGATCGCTAAGTCACCAAAAATTATACCAACATGGTTGTATTTGTAATTCTTTAAATAATTAGTTTTAATCAATTATTTTTTATTAATTATTTTTATATTATTGTATTGTCATCCAATATATATTTCAGTTCAACTGAACACTTTTAACACGTGAGAAAAAAAACCTTTCCAAGTTTTGACACAAGTCGCCAAAAGAGTCGCTAAGTCACCAAAAATGATGCCAACGTGGTTGTATTTGTAATTCTTTAAATAATTAGTTTTAATCAATTAATTTTTATTAATTATTTTTATATTATTGTATTGTCATCCAAAATAAACCTGTATATAAAATTTCAGCTCAATTGAGCGCTTTAAAATGTATTTTATTAACGATCAAAAATTCCACCCAGATAAATAAATAAAAATATAAATAAATATATATTGTGAGCTAATAGAAGGAATTGAATAAAGAGTGCATAGAGTCGCATAATTCTGAAAGTCTACAGCCGGAACTTGCAAATACCCAATAAATAAATAAAACTACATAGGATATCTGATTTCCAAAATAACGATAATAATGATGATCAATTCAAGCCTCCGGTATAGCCCCGACACAAAATATTGTGACAAATGGGATCAATCAAAAAATAACGATTGGTAAGTGACCATGTATATAATGAAGTACGAGATGGGAGTAACAGCTGCAATAGCGTCACCTCTTTCCTTCAAGATTATGGCGTAATAAATGACTCAGATTTCCAAAGCCTTCCCATTACACCCAAGTGACCGAGTAAATGTTAACGTCGCACTATTACAGCTTCGCCAGGGCTTTTGGCGACGGACCTCGTAGTGTTAAACCTTAGTCAGGCGACGAGGTCCGCCCCGGGCCTCTCCTAACTTCCAATCCACACCAACGGAAAGATATTTCAGCCTAGACATATCTTTAAAAAACACGAGTGTCACGACCCCGGGGTACCCCAGGGATCCATCTTGTCATCCAATTTCTCCTTTCTTCTTTTCCCGTCCAGACCACAGACCTATGAATGTTTGGCGCTAAAACACCAAACTCACTCACTCACTCATTCAGCCTAGACATGTTTAACGTGCATCGGCTGCACGGAGAGTCTTCAGCGATACTGGCTCGAACTCATGACACGCCAGCCACAAGTCCGTTACCTTGACCACTAGGCTACCGCAGTCACTCCAAGTGCCGAAACGCTGCGTCGGGTCAAAACACGGTAGCAACAGGCATCAACCTTTTTATCAAGATCACAATTGAATTTTCCCGAAAGTTTGATTTAAAAGTACATTATTTGAATAAAAATAGTGAATAACTTTATAAACTATGTACACAATAGGTTTTCCACATGCAGTTTTAAAATATTCAAAACATAAAATATGCTTACCGATTATTAAGTTTTGCTTATTAGAAAGAGAGAAAAAATAAAGTCTAACAATACGACGAAATACTACCAATAGCATAAACAAAAAAATATTTTTCCTGGCTTCTGCATGAACATTAAATGTATTGAGTTTATAGAGTTTAACTTTTTTCTTTACCTTCGTATCTATAATTTTACATTCAAAACAATAAGGTGTTATGACAATGAAAAACTCTACAAATATTTTTTTAAAAAATGACAAAAAAGCAAGATTTCTCCTTTTTTTCAAAATATTTTAAGTGCAAAACATTTTTTTATTTTATTTATTTATTTTGTTTTGTAACTTAGCAAGAAGAAAGGTAACTGTACCTGAAAGCTCCACAATGACCTTTTCTCAAATAATTTCCCTTCACATGGTATTTATACATGGATGTGTGGATCTCATACATATCATAATGTGTAGGATAAAAATGCAAAAGAAACAAATTAATATTAAATTAATTATATTTATTGCAGTAAGATAAGAGTGTTAATTCCAAAAACTTTCTCAGCAATATAGAGACAAGTGTTGCAAACGAGTTTCAAATCAATTTACATCTAAGGTATGGATTGCATGCGATTCGAAATCGCTGTTGACCTACCGTAGTAAAGAGGTTTCCCCATTTGTCGCAAGGTAACTGAGCTACTAGCTCTCTCTCTCTCTAGAGTCAGTTCTAATTTAAGACTAATGTTAAAGAACTGAACTGAAAATTCTCTTTTTTTCAATAACAAACATTTATAACATTAAAAATGTTGAATTATAGTACATCATATAAACAGAGTACAGTAGCGCACCCCAAAAAAATTTTTAAGGGGGAGGAGGGGGGTCCAGGGTCGAAAGTCCACCATTTTGATATCATGCTTCAAAACGCCGCCCAACATATTCTTTTGATTTTGTCGCGATTTTCGGGAACAAAAACAATCCAAAATTAATTATTGAATAAATAATTAGCATTAAACAATAAAATTAATTATTAATAACAAACACATTATTAAATTTTACGTAATATATACATACTATTATAACCAATTGAAAAAAAAATTAAGGGCTATGGGGGGTGCCCCGACCCCTACGCCCCCCCCCCTTGTGTGCGCCATTGACAGAGTATCATATTTAATTACAATACTAACTTCCCTTAGAATCTTTTGACTTATCCGGGAATAAAACATTTCTTTATTATTTCGTCTCCAGTAATACTGAATAGAATTTAACAATATATAAATGGTAAATGTAAAATTCCTATTTATGAAATGCTTCTAAATTTAAGTAATACTATTTCATTAACGAAAATGCTGCAACTATAAGGTTTGTATATTTTATGATGTTCCCCTGAAGTTTCGGTTCGTTTCTGCGTCGCACAAAGGTAGCCTTAAGTATATGATTATCTCACATTTATTTTAATGTTATTCAATTTGAATAAAAAACATTCCCAATGCAAATGATAAATAAAATAAATCTTCAAAAAATGAAATATTCAATTTGTCTCATATTACATTAGGCAATCTATTAAATTGCATAAATAAAAGCACTTTATAATGATGACAAATTCCTTGTTCACTTTTCACATCCAATTATTTTTAACTGAATAAATCAGAAGATTTTCTAGTCATTAAAATTTGAAGCAAAGGCTTGTTAAGAATGTTCTAATACCTTTGAAATATAAAAAATAACAAAAAAATAATAATATTTCATTAGAATTTAATCATTTTATTTCAATCAACTTTTAAGCAAAATTTTTAAGATAGATTTTTCTCGGAAGATTGAAGAAACTATTTAGTACGAATTGTTTTTTATTGAAATAACCTAAACATTTAATTATGTATTTTTGTTGAAGAGAACATCCTGTTTATCATTACACCATAATGACTCAAAAACAGAATTTAATAAATAAATCAATGCTTTGAGTCATCAGCTGAGATCTTTCGTAATCTTATAAATTACAATCATTTGCAAAAGTCTTAAGATCTGCAGCCACTTTTCAGTATTTTAACACATTTCATTATTTCCACAGAACATTACGTCATCTTATGTGTTGATTTCATCAAATCCATTCTTACAGCAAAAACTAAACATGCTCGTCTCGTTCATCCCCACTAATTTATTGGATTTTGCCCCAGACAGTGCTATTGTGTATAATTATTGTAATGGATAGAAAAGCTTTCAATTATAATGTTGCACGAAGAACAGAAATAGACTTAACGTACAGTTCGATTCTACGAACATGAAATCAGTTCCAGGGCAAATGTGAACAAGAAAACTGTTCATCAAACTATCAGTAAATTTCAAATTTTGGGAAATTTATGGATCTTAAGAGAATTAGTCGAACGTGAAAATGATCATGTAATAAGAGGGGTTGTCATACTACTCCCACTTCTTCAATGGTTCGACAGCCCTGGGTGGGCCCTGGCATTCTCCAGGCATCTTTACTTTTGGCAACTTTTTTCCAGTTTTTGACCTTTAAAATAATTAGATCTTTTTTATGCAATCAATTCATCTTAACGGGGGTCTGCCCCGAGGTCTATTTCCCATGAGCTTTGCCAGAAAGATTTTCTCGCAGCAACGATCTTCATTCATTCTAGCCAGATGACCAGCCCATTAAGTCTCTGTAATTTGATAAATTTTACAATATCAGGTAGTTAGTAAATATTGTAAATTTCTAAGTTAGATCTTTTTTTCCATGATCCATTCATTTGGATCCCACCAAGAATTTAGCGTAAGTTCTTTCTCTCGAAAATTCCCAAAACTTCCTCATCACGTAAAGTCAATGGCCCAGTCTCTGATGCATAAGTCAGGACAGATCTTATAAAACTTTTGCAATGAAGCAATTTAATTCTTAATTTGTGAAAGCTGGATTTTAAATAACTCTTCAAGGCATGAAAACATTTATTTGCAGCACTGATTCTTTTATAAAATTCTGGGACCAGCTGATTTTTATTATTTATCATAGTTCCCAAATGGGTAATACTGTTAACTTTTTCAAATTTATAATTGCTAAATTCTATATGACTAAGTTGTAAGTCAGACTTTATATATATAGACAAGGTAAATATTAAGTTTTATTCTCGTTTACAGATAAGTTTTTATTCTCTTTTTAGCACTTTATTCTAATGTCTCTTTAAGAGCTGGTGCAAGAGTACGTGCAATAATGCCAATATCATCAGCATAAGCCAGTATTTGAACTGACTTATCAAAAAGATTTTCATCCCTGGTGGAAAAAGCTATGACAGATATACGATTCCAACTGTGAAACATCCTCCAAGCCAGATGAAATATCAAACAATGTCTACGTCTGTTACTGATACTCTGTATTTCCTGCCACTACAAACCACTACAGTCGGAATTCGATACCTTAAATTGTTACAGACGTTGAAAATTTTCATGAATGTTCAGTTTTCAGGCATAAGTCAAGGGTTTTAAAGACAGCACAGAAAATCCATGCGTTCACTGGCCAGCTAACGACCAAGATTTTAATCACCTACCGAATCTATAGCGTATTATGAAGAATATGATCGCGGAAAAACAGCCAGTCCCGGTGCTATGAAGGAATAAACGGCGTTTGGCGTACTTAGATTTCTAAAGCTTACAGATAGCTTCTTATTAACAATATGCCTAAACGTATGGTAGAAATGATAAAAAAACAACTTTTTTGCAATTTTTTTTATAATATATCGAAGTGTAACTTTATTTCCTCATTTTATTTATTTAATTTTAAGGAATTATAATAATTTAATTATCGTTTAGTAATTATTTCACTAGCAATTATAAACACAAAATAATTCATAATATTATATTTAAAACTGAAAATAAATGTTACCTAAAGAACTTCAGTCGGACCTCTATAGCACGAAAAAAAAATATCGTTATATGGAAAATTCGTTATGTAGAGGTTTATCTTTCAATTTTCTTATAAAGCACATAAAACAAATTTTAAATTCATAAATACTATATATTTAAAAAAAAAAGCAGTTATTCACACCTTTTTGTAAATTAATACATATTTATTTTAAACATCTTACCCATCAAAAAATTTTAAAAAATAAAAGAAAAGAAGGAAAGAAAAACTACAAAAAAAGTTTCTTGAAGTCTTTCCCCACTTCCTGAAGAATTAATTTTTTTTTCTTTGATGCTCAAGCAGTTACGAATTGACACTTTCAGGCTACAAGAAACGAAGTTATCAGCACGACTGATCAAAGCTACAAATGAACGGAGACTAGTTCAAGGACACGGGAACACGAGACAACTCCACCGAGGATGAAAGGGGATATCGAAGATGTTCCTAGTGAACTGGAGAATGGGGGTTTTATGTTGCTCTTCTTGGGTGAAACGCCTTGAATTATATTGCTGTAGACAAGTTAGGCACCTAATAAAACCAAGATTTATGACCACCATAAAATGTGCAATGTCGAGAAATGCTTTAAAAATAGGGTGAAAAAAAAATTGAATCAGAAGAAAAAAGTTCGTTATATAGAAAATGCACTTCGCTATAGGGAGGTTATTTTGCGAAAATCGTAAAATGTTCTTGGTTCCATGAAAAAGTTAGCTATACAGTAAAATTCGTAATATAGATGTTCTTAAGATGAAGGTTCGACTGTGCTTTTAGTTTGATATGAATAAAAATCGTTCAAAAGTTACAGCAACAATAAATATCTTTCGTAATTAGATTGTTTTATAATTAACAGAATGTTCTCGTAATACATGTCACGTTCTTTATCGTTTTTGAATAGCATGTGCTATTGTAACTTAAGTACGTTTCGAATGTGATATTTATTATCATTCTTTACATAGTAATAACATCTCACATATCTAGTACAATACAGAGTACTAACAACTGCTAATTCAGCAAAATGAAAAAAAACAGTATTAATGTTTGTGGGGGAAAAAATTCGTAAATATTAAAATTTTAAGAATATTCAGTTATGTGAAAAAACGAATAATGGAATAAAAATATTTTAAATGGTTACAAAAATTAAGGATGATAAATACGTATCCAAATTTAAAATACTTATTTCGTTTTACAATAACACACAAAGAAAGCACGCTTATTTCAACAATATCAATTTTATCTATTCCAGCAAATATCTATTTCGATATAAGTAAATCAGATAAAAATATTTTTCAATAGAAACATGCAAACTGTAGAAACAGCTCGCAATTTCACATCAAATTGAAATAAGAAATATAAGACTTGAAACAACAGCGTATGAATAAAAGAGAAAGATTAACTAATGTATCTGACAAAAATTAAAACAAAATGAAGGGGTTAACAAAATGATTTTAATGAGAAAGTTTGATTTCAAGCGTTATTTTTGTTACCAAAATTAATAATGCAGTATAAAACAAAAAGTGAACATATGAACATCATTTCTTACTTGTTAAAATTTTAGTCACAGAATCGAAGTTAAGTTAATATATATATAATTCTAATATTTATATTAAAAAAGAACTTAAGTTTATCATATCAATTTTTTTCACGGTTTTCCTTTACAGACATCGCTCCACTCTTCCTATCTCTGTGGACGATAAATGTTATCACATAACATTTACAAAACACAATTATCATATTTCATACAATAACATTGTCACTTTATATCATTTTATTTTCTGATATAGAAAATCCCATGATGAACCATGACGTATATATATATAAAAAAATTATGATGTTGTCACTAATGCCACCTGTCTGACAATGTCAGATCGAGGCACACGAAATTCATTGAGGCAAAGGGCTAGATGCACGCCTGCCGTTAGCCATAACTTTGAGCACCATACAGGTGACAGTTGACTCGGGGGCCTCCCACTTCTCTTTCCCTCCCACCAACCTCACGAGAGGACTAGCGGCTGGACGCATATTTAGAGTACCCCCATGCCGCAAAGGCACTATAACTTTACAAACATCCATGCCTTCTCCGGGATTTGAATTCAAACCCTAGGGCACAGCAGTCAGCGTCGCTAATCAATACACCGGATGGGCGACATATATAATAAATTATTTTCAGATATAGCGGCCAGATTTATCAAAGAAAAATTACTAGAAGTATCCATTGTTGTTTTTTTATATTTTAGAGGTTGCGTTCCCACTTCGTAAACCCAAGGTTGCGGGTTCCATTCCGGCTGGAATCAATAGATTTTCTGAATGCGAAAATTGTAGGCCCATGCCACTAGATAGTGCCACTATGAAATGGCTCGCATATTTGGAAAATTGCCGTGTTTGCATAGGCTTGACGCGTTTTGCATTTATAAATCAATATTATTGCATATACTTATTTCATTTTAAAATTTAATATAAAAATATTACAGTAAAATTCGGTGCATAACGGACACTTTTAACACCAAAAATAAGATCGAAATTTAGGAGTGCGCGTTAGACCACAAGTATAAAATTAATAGTTTCAAAAATAAAAAAAGAGATGAATATAAAAAAATTGACTTCTTTATAGGTCGGCATACTGTTTATTTCAAAAAAAAAAATGACATACCTAAAAATATTTTAAGGGTTGAAGTTCTAGAAGTATTCTATATTCTCAAAAGTCTTGGATAATACCTCGAATAATTTTCTTCAAAATAATGAGCAATACA
>BMAV01012593.1:244555-292620 GCA_019973955.1 Trichonephila inaurata madagascariensis
ATATTGTATGCGAAGAACTAAATACAAATATTTTATAAAAAAACCCTTTAATTAATTTAATTAAAACCTTGCATCTAGAATGAAAAATAATTGCGGTTTCGCACGGTTTTCTATACAGATACTTGATGAATCGTTTCAGAAAGTCTAAAGAATATTTTTAAATCCACAGGAGAATATATATCGATAATAATTGATACTATTTATTTTTATAAAATGTTTTCAATTGGAAAGCTCTTAAAACTGACAGCAGAGATCTCTAAAAGTTTACTACAAACTTTTTTTAATAAAGGAATTTATTCATAAATTATGCTGCGGGACATTGTTGTTGGTTAATTTGTGTAATTACTGTTTAAAAACAGATAATAGTAGTATATAAATAATGCACTTAAATAATCCCGACAACCATCTTCGAATACATAAGAAAAGTTATTTTCCCAGCTGACCCTATGTGCTAAGCCGATTGTGAATAATTGCCCTAGAGAGTAGACAAGTTACAAAAATTTATAAGATTTATCCAAGATAAGTGTCTTTGTCTACTGTTTTATCGTGGAACACTAAACAACCAAAAATTTATTAATTATAATCCTTGCCGACGTTATGAGTCTCTGAAGTCGTCATAAAAAAGCTGTCAACAGATGCGTGGAGAGGGGAAGATATTGCATTTCGTTGATTTCCTTCTTTTACAGTACCTAGTGGTTATACAACTGTTCCATGTTACTTAGATAAATACTAGTTTATGAGTTTTCAACAGTCATTATGAAGACTGTATAATAAGTTTTGAAGACCAAAATCAGATGATTAATATTAGTTGAGTCAAATAAAGTAATCCGCTTGGAAATTATTTACATTCCTTTAAATTCATTTTCAAAAATTCTTATAAAATACCATTTTAGTATAATCGTGTTTTTAATTAAATCGATTTAACAAAATAAATCATTTGCATTTATCCGTTTTCCAGGAACATTTATTATTTCAAGGTGGATAAATTTGCATATAAAAATGTTTCGAAATATTTTTCCCTCTTACGTTTGTTATGAAGAAATTAGTTTAATGGTTTAGCTGAGAATCCTTTAATTTTTTTGTTATTTTTTATTAAAGTACGATAAAGTTATACTTACAGTAAAATCCGGGGTATAACGCGCACAATTACCTCATAAAATAAGGGTCGAAATGTATGCATGCGCGTTATACGCCGGGTATAAGAATCATAACTTAAAAAATAAAACAAGTAATATAAAAAGAAATTTTTTTAGTCAATTCCTACTAAAAAACAACAAAGAAAATTTTTATTATATATATATATATATATATATAGTTACTTTTTATCGAATAATAAAAATTAATATAAATATGTATATACATATGACAGAATCACAATATTAAAGGCAATTAATTTCTATTAATTATCATTAATCGTATTGTCATCCAAAACAATCGTGTATATAAAATTTCAGTTCAACTGAATGCTTTAAAACGTGAGAAAAAAAAATCTTTTATAAAGTTTTGACACAAGTCACTAAAAATGAAGCCAACGTTACTGTATCTGTAATTCTTTAAATAATTAGTTTCAGTCAATTAATTTTAATTAATTATAATTAAATTATCGTATTTTCACTCCAAACAGTTGTGTATAGAAAATTTCAGCTCAAATGAGAGCTTTAAAAAGTGAAAAAAAACATTTTAAAGTTTTGACACAAGTCCGCCAAAATGGTAGCTAAGTAGCCAAAAATGATGCCAATGTGGCTGTATCTGTAATTCTTTGAATAATTAGTTTTAATCAAATAATTTTCATTAATTATAATTAATCATATTGTCGTCCAAAATAAACGTGTAAATAAAATTTCAGCTTAAAATTGACCGCTTTAAAATGTATTTTATTAACAATTGAAAATTTGAACAAGATAAATGTATTAATAAATAAATAAATATATAGAGAGAGTGAGATAACAGTAGGAATTGAATAAGCTCTAAATTTATGGGTGCGCTTTGCATGCAGGATATAAAAATCATAACTTAAAAAATAAAAAAGAGATGAGCATAAAAAAAAAATAAAAAAAAATTAAGACTACTACCTCAGTCGAGAGAGAGAAATAATGTTTATTTAAAAGAAATAATATTCCTTATGAACTTGGAAGGATTGTAGTTCCTTATGAAATGTTTTTCCTTATGAATAATATTCCTTATGAAAGGATTGTAGTTCCAGAAGTGTACTGCTTTTCCAAAAGCTGGGGATAATACCTCGAATAAATGACTAAAACGTAAGAACATTGTACCCATACATCTCAAGTTTCTTCATAAAAAAGAGGGTGCGTGTTATACGGCGAATGTACCGAAAGATTAAAAAAATACAGCTCGAATGTATAGGTGCGCGTTTTACGCCAGTGTATTCCATACGACCGATTTTACGGTAGTTTTTGAAATTTTTCATGAGGACAGAAAAGCAGGTAACTCGAACATGTTTATTTAAACAAATATGTAATAAATGCTTTCAAACCATTAATGCAAAATTTTTACAGAATTGTTCAAATTTTGAAAGTTGTACGAAAAATTTCAGAGCTCGCTAAAATTTAACAATAGTACGCATAACAGAATGATTGATAATTCTGAAATTCTTTTTTTTTTTTCGATATCATTTTAATACAATAAAAATTCAGTATTATTTCTTATTTTCTATGTGTGTTATGCAGAAAAGTTATCCTCATAAAAATCCCACACAAATATCGTATTATTTTTAGCTTTATTATATATCTTTATATTAATCTTATTATTTTTAATTTCATGTTTAGTTTATTTAATATAAGATCTTCGTCATACAATTTGTTTAAATTCAATATTTTTCATTTAAATTTTGTAACTCTGAAACATACAATTACTACAATACTAATTTTGTTTTCGTACGAACTTCTTTTTACACGATTTTTTGATTCAATATTAGAAAAATCGATTCTCTCTCTCGTTTTACATGACTTATTTTGTTTTAACAGAATGCAAAGTATGTTTACTGTCAGGAAGTGACAACCAATAAAGTCTTTTTATGTGTAACTCAAATTACTTCATAATTTGTTACGTTCACGAATTAGTTACATGTTTCTCCCCCCCCCCCTCCCTATTCAAATGATAATTTGCTTTGTATAATACATGCAGAATTTTTATGAAATGATGTTTAAGTTCTTAATACAAAAACTTTTGGTTTATTATATTATTTCTGCTGATTTCTTAAAACTGGAATCAATTTTCTATTTTTCCATAAATACAATATATTTTTTACACGTATTTTTTGGGACAATATCTACAACGTAAAAACAAAATTAGATGTATATAACTTCCTATTCATGTACAAAAGCAATTAAAAATAATTATTAATTTAAAGAAAGTCTTGAAAAAAACTTAATATAGTACGATACAATTTTAATTTTCTTGAATTTTATTTATTTTTCACACCACCATTATTTTATTTTCACAAGGAAGAAAAAAAATTAATTAAAAACAATAGAGAATAAAAAAGAAACATAAGTCAAATAAAACATTCATTATTTTCAAGGACATCTAGTTAATTTTTAAAGATATTTTCACAAGGCACAATATTCTTTAGTAATATTTTCCAATAATGGCCTGATCAGAAAAGAAATTTTAATGATCGTAATTGCAATTCAAAAAATTCCTCAAAATAAAACCTTTTTCTAAAGAACTGTGATAAATAAACTTTTCAAATGAACCGAGATGTAAAGTTAAAATGAAGTAATAATCAAAAAATTAATTAAAAGTAAAATGAACTAACAATAAAAGCAATTCCATGGAATTTTTCAAAACTATTTTATCCAATCAATTTAGGAGAAAAAAATTGTTGACTACCAATATATTTAGTTTAACCATACTTCAGCCAAATTAATGCTTTATTTATTTTCAGCCTTTAATGATATTGAAATACTAAACTCTTTTAAAAACTGCTGCTTTTATAAGAACAGCCATTCCCCCCAAAAATCACGTAAACATCCAACATCGATTTTATCAAACTTAAATTAAATATATGATTTATCGTTTAAAATACCACTCATTTCTTTGAACATCTTTTTTTAAAAAGTTCAAAGCAATTATTTATTTCTCTCTTTCTCCCTCTCTCTGAGTCAATAATGAAAATTTTTCCTCCTCAATAAGCAAATTAAAAACACACATAGAAGTAGTGAGTTGATTTTTAAAACTCTCATTAACATCCACTCCTATTTCTTTTTAAGTCCTCCAGAGTTTCTGTTTAATTTAAACCCTGATAACACCAAGAAAATCCTTTTGATTGCATCTACACTGCCTTACTTTACTCTACAGAATTTGTAGTTGAGCCCTTAAGTCAACACCCCTTCGTCCAGCGAGCTAGAAATTATGTTAACTGTGACACAGCACGATCCCGGCCATGAGTATTTGGAAACTTTTCAAGTGCTCTATACTCAGTCCATCTTGAAGCTTCTAATGATGACAGTGTTACCCCCATATGAAGGTACATTATCCGGGAGAAGGAGGATATAGATATATAGAGAGAGAAATAGATACATACAGAGAGCGGTGGATTGGACACACATAGACGCTACATAACATATAGCATAGCGCTTCTGGGAACCCCCTAAGGGGGTGGTGCGACGATTTTGAAATTTTCGTTCGTTAACGAAGGGGGAAAGAGAGAGAAATAAGTTCTCGATTGTTTTGCAGCCGAGGAAAAGGGGTTTTTGAAGGGCCTCCGCGGGAGTACATGAATTGGATAACGAGTTTTCAATTGCAGGGGCAGAGCAGGCATATCTCTTTTAATGAGACATCCAACTGGTTGAACGGTAATTGGTTAATCTTTATTGAAAAGGAGACACAAGACCGTGTATCAGGGAAGTCGACCATCAAACCAACCTTTTTTTTTCTTTCCCCTTTTATTATTTTATCTCTGTACTATTTAAAATTTTTGAATAGGTCTTCTCTCTTCGAAGACAAAGTGAATTCCCCAGGCATTCCCCGTATTTTGATGAGTTTTGCAACCCCCTTTTGAAATTATTCCCTCACGACGTTATGACTCCCTTTGTCGCTTTTGTTGTCAAGTACGTACCTCGTCAATGATTTGGAATGCTATTGGTTGTTTGAATCTACCAACCGATATCAATTGCGAGTGAAGGAGAGTTTGTAGGTTTTCTTTTCAAAAGGTTCGAAGTTTACTTTTAGAAATGTTGTGTATGTGTGATAGCAGCATTAAGTAGAAGATCAAATGAAAGAGGTTAGCTAATTTTGATACGATTTTGTGAAGTAACTTTGACCTAAAAGCGAATGAAAGATATGTAGACTTTTTAGGAATGCTCTAGAGTTTCCAAGAGATCATTCAATTAAAAATTTGTATAAGTTCTTGAAGTTATGTTATCAATCAAAGAAAACATTGAATTGCAATTTAAGCTACCCATGTGAATATATAAAAGCATAAACTCACTGAAAGAATTAATAATATATATAAAAAAAGGTATTTTTGCATTTTTTACGGATACACTAAAGAATAGTATTCTAATTAAGAAGTAAAATGATTCAGTATAATGTAGTTATAATTGAGATCAGTACACAAAATATAAAATAATTTGAAACTGAGACGTAGTTTATTACATAGTAAAGAGCTTGTATTTTGAAAGATAGCTAAGCACAAAAATATATCTCTTATGAATAATAAAAGTCATAAGCATTCAATAGGCTGAATTCATATGATGTCTAAGTCATATAGCTGCAATCACGTGCTTTCCAGACAATCAGTTCATGTCATAGTCATATGGTAAATGCAGTAACATGTTTCTATCCAATGAGCTCATCCCCTTTGCTGATGCCAACTTTTGCTTTTTGCAAAAACTTTTTTTTTAAATATATAATATTTGTCAATACGCATTGGTAAACAAAATGTAGTTAACATAAAATTCCACATAGAATATAAGAATATGTTGTTGTTGAAAAACCTTAATACATGAACATTTTTGCCCAATAACCAAATTTGAAATTTTAACTTTATTTTACAAAGAGCAACAAGTGCTAGAATAATATAAGTTTTGAATTCAATGTTGACACATGGTTACATTTATCATGTAATTGTTATGAATTTAACCCGTTGAAGCTTTATTTAAATTAAGATTAAGTTTTAAAATAAAAAATATTAAAATTAAACTAAGGTTAACTATAAACTAATTACAAAATAAAAAAAATAATCAAACGAATTCACGGTTTATTCTCCAGTAATAGAGACAACACATAAAAGCAAAATAATAAAAATAACTCATAATTTAATAATAACCTATAATTTAAACTTCAAAGAGAAAATTTGACCTATATATAAGAGCATACATCGTAGTTTAGAAAAAAAGCGTAAGTTAAAAACTCAATTCTTTAACCATATCTTATTAGAAAAGTATTTCTACTTCTCTCGATAATTTTGTACAAGAATAACTTTGCGTAGAAGAAACTGGACAAAGGTAATTCTTCATGTTCCAGAAGTAAAAGAAAATTCCGTCAAAAAAATTTGAATGGAGTTTAATTTTATTAATATAAGTAATTCTGGAACATTTATTAAAAACTATAAAATAACTGCAACTGTCATTAAAAAAAAAAAATAGCAATTTTTTATTTTATATACGAAATACTTTTAATATTTGATTTAAAAAACAACCTTTTTCATATACCTAATTATCCGGAAAATTAAATTAAAAGAATACACTATATTTAAGAAAATCTTAACACGTCTCTTAATCTCTAAACTTTTTTAACAATTAAAAACGTTCATTAAATGATACTAAAAATCTGTTTATAAAATCACTCATGTTCAAATTATTTTCATGAAAAATTTGAAACCAAATGATAACAGAGATGAAAAATTATGGTATGTGTTTTCATTTTAAAGAAATGAAATTAAAGGAGAAATATTTTTAGGATTTTCGCAACATATGACTAATTATTTATTTTGATTAAATACTAAAATAGTTCATTTGCAGATACCTGACTTGGAATTTTTATTACATAAAGAGTTTTAATATTGTTGACTCACCTGCATATTGCATATTTTGTATTTAGTAGTCTCTCCCTCGCAACCTGATTTTCTCTCACACTTCCGTATTTGATGCGAGACGCCTCCGTTGCAGCTTCTGGAACATGAGCTCCATGTGCTCCACTCTGACCAACCTTGGTCTTTAGAATTGAATGGGAGTTCATTGCTTTCCTCTGAGCCCACCTGCGATGAAAAGAAAAACAATTAATATAAAAAAAAATTTCAAGACAATTCCTACTTAGATCAACAAAGAAAATTTTATTTTAGCTACTTTTTATTAAATAGTTACAATTAATATAAATATGTATATACATATGACATAACAACAGCATTAAGTGGTAATTAATTTTCATTAATTATCATTAAAGTTTCGTATTGTCATTCAAAACAATCGTGTTTCTTAAATTTCTGTTCAATGAAATGCTTTAAAACGTGAGAAAAAAAACCTTTTCAAGTTTTGACACAAGTCGCCAAAAGGGTCACTAAGTCGCCAACGCGTGGCTGTATTAGTAATTATTTAAATGATTAGTTTTAATCAATTTATTTTTATTAATTATAATTAAATTACTGTATTGTCATCCAAAATAATCATGTATATAAAATTTCAGGTCATTTGAGCGCTTTAAAATGTATTTTATTAACGATTGAAAATCCCACTAAGATAAATAAATATATAGAGAGTGTGAGCTAATAGTAGGAATTGAAAAACCACTTCATAAAGTTACCACAGTTTAAGAATAAATCAGACAAAGTAATAATTAGGATTATTATTTCTATTTTAATGTCGAATGCAAACCTCTCTTTGAAATTATATATAAGGGATGCTGACATGGGGGAAATTCATAAGAAAACACTGTCAGACGATGGGAAAACCAATTAAATGATAAGTGATTGAGTGCTGTTTTTTTTTATGAATGAGGGTTATTAGTGAGAACCACGATCAAGTGACGAGGATGATACAGCTCCTCTCCAAACTAAAAACAATGCCACTGTGAGGAGTGGCAGCGGCCGCTCATTGGACATGGTCAAGAACTCGTGACCGGCTTGGTCGAATCGCGTGTTCGAGTCTTGATGCTACTGAAAATAAGTCGTGTAGAGGGGCTGATGCATGTTAAATATGTCGGGGATCAAAGTCCTCCCGTTATCGTGGTATGGATTTTAGGAGAGTTGGGTGCCGGCTCACAGGTGTCATCCTTGTCATCTGACCTGTTCAAAGCTACGAGGTCCATCACCACTAGCCCTCACGTTTGTTCAATGTGTGTGACGTTCATAAACATTCACTCACTAACACCACCATAAGGAATTCAAAATGAGTATTAAACGTGTATCAGACTTACTATAGGACAGATCTTCAGTGGTACCATTGTGCCGAAATATTGGCCAAGCGAGGGCGCTGCTGTGAGCACCTCTGTATCAAAATTGTAAAAGATCGTCAGTGTGGGAGTAACTTGTATCGCAGAATGTAAGCCGCATCCATTAAACATTCCTATATCTAAAATGTGTCATCGATCAACTTATTGTGGACTGCCTAAATAACACTTGGATACACATTCATTTCGCTTCGTTATTTAGGAACATTTCATTTCGATAATTATGGACAAATCGCTTCATATACATTCGTGACAACCATGACTAGAACCCGTGGCTTCGCTAAAATAACGTTGGCCAATGAGAGATAATCTCTCGCGGGGATCACGATCTACACAACCTGAATAATTAAGTATCATGCGGAAGGAAAAAGAAAATCCAAAAATCATCCCCAAATGATGATTTTCAATAAATAACCTTAATAAATGGTAATATGCAGAAAATTAAAAAAAATAAGTATTTTTTTTTCAGCAAACACACACGCACACACACACAAATCCTTAATATGGTTCTTAATCATGCGTATAGTTATTCATTAAGAAATATCATAAAAAATCCTTTTATAGAGAAATTTAGAACATCAATTTCGTTACGAAATTTACACATCATCAAACAATATTTTTTTGAAAAAAAAAAAGAAAAGCAGTATAGTATACATCAAAATATTTCCACTTTTGTCTCTGTCTAGTATGACTCAAAAGGCCCAGTGGCCGAGTAATAGCGTTTCGCGCTTCCACACTACGAATCAGGGGTTTTATTATCGGGCTGAGCAAGGTCGACTCAGCCTTTCATCTCTTCAGTGGATCGATAAGTGAGTACAAAGCTTGCTTGGAACTAAACACTGGGGTTTCGATTCAGACTGACCACCTGATTAGGACATCTGCTCATACACTTCAGGGCCCAAAGGTCAGGTATACTGAGATGGGCAGGGTAGGCCTTGGCCCTCATGGGCTGTTGAGCCACTTAGTTTGAGTTCAGTCTCACTCGAAGTAACTATACTTTCCTCTTTATTCTTTTACGTGCTCCAAATTTTTAATTTTTAAGTTCCGTTTAAAAATGAAATAAATTTAGAGTCGAATAATTTGATATTTTACTTAACGGCTAAAAAGAAATTGAATAATGTTATGAAAACTAAGTTATACAGTAGTAGTAAATAATAAGTAAGTCACTGTAGTTTTAATTCAGAAATTATAAATAGATTTTTACCTAAGATTGTCAGGAAATCGTCAACACTTCACGTTGTCATAGAGTATCAACAGTGTTTTAAAATATCAACATTTCTTTTATAATGTTTGAATGCGTTACTAGTCTTAAAAAAATAAAATTATTAATAATTATCGTACGTAATTTAGGGATCGCAAGGATATCATTAGAAAGCGAGTCTCCCCAACAATACTTGTTTTTGATAAAAATGAAACTGAAATTTCTGCTTTTAAAAACGCTAAAATATTCATTACATATCTTTTTATTTTCTACGTTATTGACGGCTGGGTGGAGTAGTTGGTTTGACACTGACCCTGTATGCCTAAGGTTGCGGATTCAACCCCAGCCTAAGTCGCATATCGTATGATCATGCGGCATGTAAAAAATCCCTTGAGTGCCTGCTTGGCTTGGGTGCACACCGTAAAATTAAATTCCTAAGTACGGTTCCTCATCGTCAGAGCTCAGATGCCTCTCTCTGAGGAGGAAACTCTGCGTCAAAATTACTTGCGACAATTGGTATATCCTATACGGTGCCGCACTAAAAAGTGATACCAGCTGTCGGGGAATGTTCTAAGTCTGCTATGATAAAAATGCCAATCTGCAGACCCATTGGAGAAAAACATTATAGACTTTTTGACGGTCGCTCGATTTTTTGCTGCTATTTTCATAAGCATTTTTGCAGCATTTCTCATCATAAAAACGTATTCTATGTTCATATATTCCAGGGATGGCGAACCTTTATGGATCAACGTACCATTCTTTCCCAAAGAAATGTCTAATGACGTATAGACGTGCCGTTAAATAATTTTGACTTATGACTCTATTGGGAAAATAATATAACTAAATACGAATAACATAAAACTCTAGTACGAAAAAATACTTTTTGCGCAGTATAGTTACAAATGTTTTAATTCGTGTAATTCGAATTAAAGTAACATTAGTGTGATTTCTCTTGGATGGATGACAAATAACTTATATTAGAATTGTAAGATGTTATATATATATATATATATACTTTTTGTGTGTAGAATACATGCTGAATTGGAGTCATCTGTCATACGGTTTCATAGCAATTAATTATTTTTGCTGTTGGTCACTTTTTTTTACAAGAGGGTTTGTGATAAGTTTCAAAATAACGTTTTACATATGATGTTCTGCATACCACTATTCCAGAACATAAAACACATACCGCTTTGTCGCCATGTTTCTCGGTCCATCAAATTTGAAATTCTCTGTTACACTTACTGATTTGCACTTTTTGTTCTTTTGCTGAACTAGCCATGTTAAACAACAGTTACAAATCATAAATATAACACAGGTAAGCTTTAAAAACACAGCTGTGTCAATGAAATTGACTGTGCTATGCGTAGATTAACTTTACATCATAAGCAATTGTAGTCTACAGCGTAACTAAGGCAAGACGAGTGTGCTCCCCGATCACTCGCGTTTGTTCGTAACACTTTATAGTGGACTTTGAAATTTTGAAAAATAAAATGCAAACCATCTTGATCACTGACGTGCCAAAAATATTGTGTCGCGTTCCATCAATGGCACGCGTGCCACTGGTTCGCCATCCCTGATATATACAATA
Source organism: Trichonephila inaurata madagascariensis (assembly GCA_019973955.1). Lineage (NCBI taxonomy): Eukaryota > Metazoa > Arthropoda > Arachnida > Araneae > Nephilidae > Trichonephila > Trichonephila inaurata. The sequence goes on from BMAV01012593.1 coordinate 255,757, forward strand.
ACATGTACGTAACAAATTTATATTACAAAATTAACAAAACTGACGATGTAACAGGTACTTTAAATAACCCTTTTGTCAATTATCTACTCTAACAGACAAGCCAATACCGACTCTCAAAAAGAGCAGTCTCAATCAATGCCACCGCGTAAAGAACTAATTTAAAATAAATAGTCGGTGAAGCCTGACGCCGCGGCTTCAAAACCATCCCACCTTTTGATGGGAGCCATTAAAGCGATAAAACACAATCAGCTGCTGCTGACACCCACTAAACAGGGTTAAACAAATGATCCCTTAATATTAAAGGATATCATGCGGCTGGAATTATCGATTTGTCTTGATCGTATTCTGACCCGGAAAAACAGGGGGTGGGGGGTCTTATATAAACAAAAGATGCCTCCCTATGCAGGGGTAATTGAACGTCCAAAACAGACGCTTTGCTTTTAAATGATGTTCAATGAACTGTCTGAAGGGATTTCAAACTGTTAATTTAGCTTCGTGCGGTTAGGCAACTAACGAGAAGGATTTAGTTACGAGGCTTGTGCGAACCACAAATGGATGTGTGCTGCAGTGTTAAGGCAATCTGTGGTTTCTAAGAGAATACGTTTAAGTATATTGATGGTATATTTCAATTGAGACAATAGCTGATTTAGATGAAAATATCGGAATCGATTGAGATATGACGTAGTATATTAGCAGAGATAAAGTTTATCATTTTTTTTTTAAAAAAGGCTAAAATTTTCGAAAATAAAATCTGAACTGTTCAATCAATTTATTCTTTAAAACTTGAATCCAACGTTCTCATGACATTTCATAAATAAAAGCTTTTTGTTGCATAAATCCTTCCATGTTAAAAATATCAACAGAAATAGGGGGAAAGTAAGATATTACTTGCATAAAATAAACTGTCCAAGTTAATTTAAATATATAAATATTGAACTCAGAATATTGCAATGAACAGAATTGGACAGTATTGGCATTCCGATATATCTAAGTATCAATTCAAATAGTTCCTGCAAATGTAACTTCTGGAGACAGTTCAAAAACCACTGAACATGAAAAAAATAACAATATGATAATACTTAAGGTAAAAAACAACAATTAGACACTTCCTTTCAGTAACTTTTAAAATTACTGAAACGGATCTGAACTACTTACAAGAATTTTTATCAACTATTTTAACTGTTAGTAGTTCTCATATTTTAGGAAAAGCTGAATAAAGTTTGTATATGAAACGCTTTTATTAAATACAAACATTTACCCACTAGCTTTGTTGAGTATTTCACGCTGTTGTGTAACTAAAGGTTTAAAGTTATTGATAAGCCTTAAATATCAAAACACTACACTACAAAAAATATGTATTAAAATCGTGATTGCAAACGTAGTCGGATATCTTAATGAACTAAACAATTGGCAACAATTGTTATGGACAGCAGTGTAGCAAGTGTTGTATCATTTTTCTATCTTAAATAAAAGTCTTGAGGCATGGGACAGGGCCTCAGCCACAATAGGAGCTTCGTCTCGTTCTTGACTCAACCTTAATAAGATTAAAATTCAACTGTCAAATGTTACTTCCGATTGTATTCTCCGAAAAACTGGAAATTTCAAACGATATGTCAACTGGATACATGTGATGACCGTCGTCCATGTATACGCCTACCTCCCTACACCATCATTCAGTCAAAAGGCGACAGTCAGTCCAGCCGGTTTGTGCGATTGTAAGTCATGCACATTTATTTGTTTCGGGTTATTGTTTGTACGAGTATTTGACAATGTGTGCTATATACTGTCCATTTTTAAGAGTCATAAGTGGGGCCTACATTTTTGTGGGGCCCAGGGCCTACTTTTATGTAGGGGCCCAGGGCCTCAAGAAGACCCTGACTAAATGAATCATCTTTTAAAATAACTCGCCTAGGGTAGAATGTGTAGTGTTTTTCTTTTCACGCAGAGTCAAAACTATATAACATCATTTTCTCAAACTTCGACTAAGTTAATTTTATCTAAACCAGCAAAGTTCTTTGTTTGACTTGTAACTCTAATTATATATATAATAGCAAAGTCATGCAAGATAACCTTAGTGAAAAAATTCACAGTAAGATTGTAAAATTTGTGTTCACAGTAGCTAATGATGTGATGGAGGGTGTCAATCTTCCATATTTTCAAAAATAGTGCCAGTCATCATTTAACCAATTGATATGGAATTTTTCTTTATTTTCCCCAGAACTGACATGACCCAACCCCTTTCACCTCGTGTCCGCTTCACGTTGAGTTTCCAGACATCCTTATAGATTTCGATCCAATGAAATCATAAGCTAAATTTGAAAGTATAAGATTTAAGCTTTAGAATAGAGAGTTTGACTGCTTAATTTTGCTTCAAATCTTTATGATGTCAAAAATATCCCCCCCCCCTTATATTGTTTTTATTACCATAAATTATACAGAGATACTGAATAGTCGGAGAATTTTTCTTCTGAAAAGGAATATAAAATTTTAAAAAAAGATATTCCTTTTTTATTTTATTAGAAAATTAATAAAATGTGTCTCAAACTCCCATATTCATTATAAACCACAGCAGCGCCACCGTTTGAAAAGAACTAAGTTAATATTAAGAGTTAAAATGGATGCGTAGGTGAAATGTACAAAAACTACGCAATAGTATCTAAAAATTGATAATAATTATAGAATTGCAGATATGGTATTTGTTTAATGTGCTTTGTGCCGTAATAATTGAGTAATGTGCGTTGTAGTATTATTATGTGTGCCGTAGTAATTAAAATCTATAGAAGTTCACAAGTGCTTTTATTCATGGACTTTAGTACTATAAAGGCGTGGCAGCCTTGCTTGACAAGTAAGCCTCTTTACCTTGAGTATTTTCTTCATTTTAAACAAGAAAAAATGAAAAAAAAAATTGTATTAAGCTCGCTATATTTCTTTTACTTTCTCAGAACTACACTCAGAATAATCTTAAGGTGTAAGTAGCTCATTGAGTTAATATCTCATTCTTTTTTTTTTGTTGTTGTTATAAACTGCTACAAATCTAAGAATCAATTTCTTAAATTATTTTAATTAAGAATTATTTCTCCCCCTTCCAAACTGTTCACCAAAAAGCCACAAAAGATTAAAAAATCATTAAATATTAAGACGAGTTTTCGAAATTTTATATCTCCGGAACTCTTAAACGGGTTAATCGCTTTATTTAAAAATGCATGAAACTTTACATCTTAAAATTTATTCGTCTTTCTTACTTCATCTGTCCTTGAAACGAACACTTCCTTCTTCTTACTAGCATTTCACTACACTTCATCCTTCTTAGACATTTCATCCTGAACATTAATATATCCAGAGGAAGGAAGATTACGGGCAACTCTTTATTGAAGAGAGGCATCTTTCTTCGTCCAATTTACGGACCGATTTTTACGGCAGGTTAACCCCCCTCCCCTCCTTAAAGAAGGGAAAGATTTTACAACCACCTTCATGTGCTCTCATATAATACATTCCATCTATCCAACACCAAAGGGGTGTTTATGATGTCGGATCTCGATCTTAATGCCGGAGACTTCTGATAGCGGATGAGGTAATGTGTTTTCTCTGTAAGTGCTCCAAGCTGAGCAGTGAAGTGAACTGTAGAGGTGAGTTCTGGAAGTACACCTTTACTTCTTATAAGACCACCGATTATGGGCGGATGTCTAGACGATCTGTGGTAACAAGAGTTGTTCAAATGTCGGTTGACATTTAGTGAGTGTTTGGGTGACATAAGTTCTAGTTTTTTTATAGGTTTAGTTTTGAATCATCTGGTGTTAGGAAGGAAGTGATGTCGTAATCTGGAGCTTAACCAAAGACGTTTCTAAGGAATTATGATTTTTTAGGTTCGGGGAAGATATTGAGCTATAACTTTTGATTTTTTTTTTAAACCTGAAGTTTGTTGAGTTTGAATATTCTATTTAGATAAATAAAGAACATTTTACAGAATGTCTAAGATCTAAATCACATATTAGTTTTTCAGTACATTGTTTTATTTTGTATCATACAAAATAACATGTTACGATTTGTTCTTGATTTTAATTTAGGTAGCATTCTAAAGCAAACCAAGGACTATCAGAGACGAACTTCGTAGTTTTGAAGTGAACAAGATGACAAATGAGCCGGCACTCCCTTACCTAACTTTCCAAACACACCAACGGAAGAACTATGAGACTCAACAGATTTAACATGCATCACCTCCTCCACACGACAAGTTTTCAGGGGCACTAGGTCTCGACAACACGGACAATGACTGAACAACACTGACCACAAATTCGCGATCATGACCACTCGACTACTGTGGTCACAAAAAATGTTGCAAATGAATGAGTGAATATTAACGTCACACTGTTCAGCTACACGAGGGCTTTTGGTGACGGACCTCGTCATTTTGAACCATGGTCAAGTGACGAGGACGACACCTGAGGTGGAACCCCTCTCCTAACAACCACACCACACCAACGGGAGGACGTTTGAGCTCTCGATAGATTTAACGTGCATCGCGGCCCCTACACGACGAGTCTTTAGTAGTACTGGGCTCGAACTCATGACACGCCAGCCCTGATCTGATACCTTAACCACTTGGCTACCGCGGCGACAAAATGTTGCGAGAGAAAGCGAAAAAAAGAGAGAGAACATAAATTTTCTTTAAAGTTTCATACGATATGAAAGAATGTATATGTATAATATCTTAGTATATAACAGTAAGGTAAGACAACACTTTTAGATACACAGATCATACAGAAATAAAATTGATAAAACGTAAAGCAGATATATAACCACGGAATATTTTTATTAGCGCAATCTACTGAGTAATCTGTAATGTAGGGAAATAAATCAAATATATAATAAATCTTATATATACTTATATAATACTTATAAATCAAAAAACATAACATTTTAAGGTTGTCTTCAGTTAATGTTAAAGAATAGGACACAAATTTGGAAAATTTTTTTAGATATAAAAGTACTCAAACATTAATATTAGGTTCTGACTTCACTATCCTGTAGAGAATCACTTATTTTATCATACTACTCATTTTTATCCGAGTTTTGACACATTTTTTCTTTTATAAAATGTGTTTCGCATTTTTTCTCCTATACCGTAATGCTAAATGGGCTATCCTTTCACATGTTAAAAAGAAAAATTAATAATTTATGAAACATTTTGAAATTTTAAAAACACTATATTATGAACAAATGTATGAGTTACAATGTCAAAAAAATTTATAAACATTTCGGCATTTTTCTGTTCGAAATTGTGTTCCACGTTTAATTAACGATCTCGTATGTTTAACAGATTTTGGATATTCACAGCTACACATAAAATTCTGTCTTACAAATTCCGAAGTTTCAAATAAAAATATTTGAAAAATATAGTTAGTTTTATAAAGATAATTCGTGTTTTCTATGGTTTCTTAATTTCTATAATACATATATTTAAGGCAGGCAAAAATTTACTTCAAGAAAACGTGTCAGCGGAAGACTGTAGATATATTCTCAAATTACTTTTTTTTTAAGAATTTTATTTAAAATTTCAAGTTAGTAAAATTAAAAATAATTTTATTAAATTTAGGACACCCCTTTTTATAGAAAACTAAGCAAAAAATAAACAATAAAAGAAGATTTTTTTTAATACATGAGATTTGAATATGATTTATTCTAATGATAAAAAAGTACTCATTCTAACACAAAGTAATTAATTCTAATATATAATTCCAAAAGAATATCTATCATTTATCACTGCTACACCTTTTGCTTGCATTCATGAAAAAAAATTCCAAGCATATTGATTGAAATATACACCATTATACAAACATTTGAATATATACACTTCAATGAACTTTTACTTAAAGATATTATTGTAAATATACATCATTTTTAGCAATATTTCTCCCCTTTTACTGTTTGATGAATCCTTAGAAATTGCACTAAAAGCAATTAAATTATAAAATATAGAATTATTTTCTGAAAAATTGTAGTCGATTTCTAAATCACTTCACAAACGATTTTCACAGCTTTTACATGTGTCATATTTTCAATTTGAAACTACAGTATATTACACAGTGGCGTACAGAGACAATTTTTATGTGGGAGGGGGTTTTCATTTATAAAACACATAGATGAATGTTCATAGGGGTAGATACATAATTCTTTTTTCTAAAAATTAAAAACGTCTTGGTGTATTGAAGGGGTTTTGGGATTCAAACCCACACCCCACCCTTGTGTACGCCACTGATGTTACAAGGAAAATATAAAGTAGTACATCTCATTTAGTAATGTAATGTAGAAATGAAGAGAGAAATCTCTAAGCCTAATTACAGTCATAATTTAAATGGCTAATGAATCATGCAATAACATATCTGTTACGCATGATAATTTTTCAGTAGACAGTTGTTCTTTCTATGAAGCTATCACTTAACTGATGGCAAATCACGAGAGGCGTGGTTTTTTCCGATTGGTTAATTCTTTGCTTTTATGATACAGCCATCATTCGCTGATTAGCTGTCTGTTAATTATGCGAGCTGAAAAGGAAAATAATTCCCATGTAGGTTAACTATTTGCTTGTGATATCTTTAGTATAAGAATCTATAAATAACATTTTGAACTAAAATATGAAATTAATTATATTGTTATTTAAATAAAATGAGCCACTGGATCGCAAAAATTAGAATAAACTCATTTAAAAATACAATCAAGTAATTACAAACCTAAATTTAGAAGAATACTTGAAATAAGTACCGTATATTCCGACGTATATAACGCGAACCTATACTTTCAAACTGCATTTTTTTAATCTTTAGGTGTATTCACCTATATATATATAAGTACCACATGATAATTAAAAATACCATCACAGTTCTTCCATTAATTGCAGATTTATTCTATTCCTAAAATTAAAATTAAAGTTTCAAAAGAGGTATAAAAAATGTATGACGATGCTTGGCCATTTTTAAAAAAAAATCCTAAAAGAAATGAAAGTTATCAACTAATACTAATATAACTCCACACAAATGACTAAAAACTTGAAATAAATTTTTTTCTAAAAAAAATTGGAGAAAATCGGTTTAAAAAAAACACTTCTACTAATAAGTTATTAACAAAATAATATTAACTATTTATAAACAGTAAGATATTCCGTTGGATATTTAGAACATATTCAGAAAATAGGGAAAAAAAGTTTATTAATAAAAAACACGCAACTATTTTCTAAATAATTCAAATTAAAAGTTAGGAATATTTTAACAGGTTTGCGGATTAAATTTCTTCAACTAATTTGATTACTTTTAATACAAAAAAGCACTGCAAAGAAACTGAAAATAGTTTATTGTAAAAAACTTAAAACAAATTATTGAGAATAAATATAGCTGGTAACCCCTGTTAAAAGAATATTTTTTTCAAAAAATTAATATTTTACACAGAAGAAAAAAAAACTTCAAGCTTCGAACATATAAATCATAATACGCTGTTTAATGTCTTAACTTTTCACAAGTTTAAATTTTTCAACACATTTTATACTCTTCTGTAAAATTTAAACTAATTCTTTACGTATGAGAACGAAGGCATGTAATAAGAATTTTTTATTTTATTATTATTAATTTCGTGATATTTTTTTTAACACAAGGAATAAACAAATTTATTTTAAAAATAAATTTTGCATATTAATGAAATATTTTTTTAAAATTTAGAAGATACCGTACAATAAAGAGGTATAATGTCAAAATGTCGCGAAATTAGATTTTATTAACAACACTTTTCTGTTGAAAATGTGTGTGTGTGTGTTTTAGTTCTGTATAGACTTGTTAACATTAGGTTAAAAACACACATTTAGACAATCTTAAATACCTGAATTACTGTTTGAATGGTCAGTTTCACTAAAAAAAGCTCATCTTTCCATTTATTATAGAAGGATAAGTATTATTTTGAATACATACATATGTAGCAATTCTTGTAATATATCTATTGATATATATGTTTCTTATATCTAGTTATAAAAAAATGAAGAGTAAATGAATAAAAATAATTAAAAAATGCCATATAGTTTTAAAAGTTATGTTCATGTATATTTGCCAGTCTTAACTATTACACAAATAATATTAAAAAAATCCGAAGTGACAATAAAGATTTATAAAAAGAACAAGAAATGCAAATTTAGGAGAAAGGGAAAAACCCAACAAAGCTTTTTCAATTTGACTTTTAACTTAATTGTTCATGTTGTAGTGTTATTCACTTTTTGCCAACGAATAACAATGTATTTGCAAGCTTGGTGTGAAAAAAGAACCATAAAAATATCACATAAAACTACTCCGCATACCTAGTTAATTCATTTTCCCCTTTCCAAATTTATGCACCAAAAAAATATAGCTAATTTAACTTCTAAAAGAAATAAAATAAAAAAAAATCTCGACAAATCTTTTTCAGCGCAACAAAATATTACAAAGGAACAGAGCTTTGAATGAGAAAAAAAAGTAGAGAAAACGAATTAAAAAATGTACATCTTATCGCATAGGAATTCGTATTTAAGGTGAAATAGCTATTGGAGTTTTTGCATAAGAATAGGCGATTTCAGCAGAATGTTGGCGCCATACTGTCGCCAACGACTTAGTTCAAAGTAGCGGAGACGAAAAGAATTGCATATTTTGATCAAAAAATATATGAAATTCAGTAGTGTATATTTTAAAGAATTTAGGGTGGAACGAGAAATGTAAAATAAATTTGTTGCTTTTGAAATTTACTCTACAAAACGAAAAGAATTTTTCACAGACATGGTTTATTTTAATTTTTCTTTCTAACCCATTTGTTTTTTCAGTCCTTGTGAAGTATTTTTCCCTCGACAAGATATACTATGCCGGAAAACGCCTTAGCAGCGACCGAAGCTTGTAGAGGTTTTTACTTGGTAAAATTTGGTTGTTCGCGCGTTTTGCCTAAGCATTGACTTTTTAGATATTGGATTTAAATAAATTTAAAAGCTTGTATGCTTTTAAGCAATATTTATTCATTAAAAAATTTTACCGGACACTAATAACGATAAAAAATTAGAATTATAATAAACTTATTACATTAAAGTACTATTAAAAATACAAGTACAATTTGTTAATATTCGTAAATATTTCTAGTTCATTAACATTATTAGCAAGCAACAATTGCATTTTAGTAATATCAGAAAATAATGATATTGTTAGTTAGTACTATTAGCATTAGTGATATAAAGAAATTAATGTACTGTTGTCAATTGGAATTATTAGCATAAGTAATAATATGTTAATACTTATACTAATAATTTCAACAGTTATTGATAGATTAGGAAATATGTGTCTTTCTAATAAAATATAATACATCAAATAATTTTTCATAATCTATTAATACATTAGGAAGTATATATCTTCCCAATAATAAGTATATTGAACAAAGATATACGCTTAATCGTATTAACTAAAAATTTCTATCATTGCTATTGTATACCTTAATAAAAAAAAGGCAAAAATGAAAGTGCAATTTATTTATTTATAAAAAAAAAAACTATCTTAATTTTTAGATTTTGAAAGAGTTAAAGATGCGATACATACAATAAATTAAACGTGGATAAGAAAATATATTCTCAAAAATAAATTATACTCTGCTGATGCTAAACAGTATAGAAAAAGTAAGAATATTAATATTACTTTCTATTTTCTTATTACAAATAAAGAAAACTTAAAAGTTCTTAACTAACATTCGAAATATTATGGTTAGCAGCGGAAAGCTAAAAACACGATTGGAATACACGTAACACTGAAAACAATTTTTAAAAATTATTCTTATCATTATAAAGGTAAGTTAAAAAAATTTTTTCAGAAAATTAATTAATTTATACGCAAAATATTTGTATGAGTATAATATTTACATAAAAATGCAATTTTTAGGATGCCATTTATATACAAAAATATTTTCTACTTTTAAATGTCATCTTTTAAAAAAAAACGTACTTTTAAGGGACTAAATAATAATTTAAATTCTTGCAATATCTCCATTAAAATCCATCCTTTTCGCATCATTTGACAAGAAACAAAATATAATAAATTTAAATAAGATGCATTATACACACACGCAAGCAAACACATGCATCCACAAAAATATATGCATTCTAAGTTGCTTATAATATAAATTACCATTATAATTATTATAATTTTTCTTAAGGACTAAGCTAATAATGTTCCAAAGTTGTGGAAATTTATATATAATTCTATTTAGATTATAATTATTGTAATTTTCTAATACATATCTAATATCATTAATAATTAAATAGATCCTCCGAATCATAATTATGTATAGAGTAAATATTTGTAAGTGTGTTTAATATAATTATTTTATATAATTATAGTTATGCTTAATATCATGTGTTTAATATGAGTAACTATTTAAATCATAGCTTGAACATTGGGATTACTAATAATACTTTCCAATATAGATTTTAACATTTTACTAACAGTAGTAATGCATGTTTTAAAACCATCGTTTATAATGCGGAATTTAATAGGATTGTTATAAAATTTAGGGATTGAAGAAATACATGGCTATTTAACCTATGTGTGATAGATATGTTTATCTTGTATATATATTTGTGTGTATGTATATATATTTCTCTCGACATAAAAAAAAGTTTTTCGTGATGCACTAAAAAAAAAATAATTCTTACATTAAGTATAGTCAGCAAATTTGGGTCGTTAAAAGCTAAATTTATCTGAAAAGGAATATGTATTAATTCAAAAATTGTTCGAAGATTACAATGAAATGGCTCTTTTATCAATCATTAGGGATTTACATACTACAAGCAATTTACAGTTTTACAATTAAGCAAAGAGTATAAACAGTTGTATAATTTGTACAATGGGAGTAGGTCCCCCCATAAGTATATATTAGGTATATTATCCTCCATATCTCTTTTATTGCTTAGTGTTTTCTAAAAAAAAATACCTTTGATATTAATTGATAATACCAACGATCTATAATGAAAAAAACGTTTTCCGACTTTTTTTCAACTATACACTACCATTACACAGCCGTGCTTAAATACATAAAATGAGAATATTTCTACATAGTTATTTAGAGATAACGTTTAGTGATGAACTACGGAACCTTCCAATAAATAAAGATAGCCTCTTCCTCTAACAATTTCCCAAGTGAAGAAAATTGTTAGAGGAAGAGGTTGCCTCAAAAAAAAATTTCTTTATGTTCTTCAAAATGCTATCTATCAAGATTAATTTGTAGATATAGACTATTAAAAAATAATAGAAATTTTACTTATAAGTGCTTGTAATTTGCTTTTTGAATTGTGATCTCATATTATACGGTTTTAACATACTTGAAAAATGCTATGAATTATGATTATTATTAGTTTACACCAGGGGTGGCCAACCTTTTTGGTAAAAGTGCCACTATCTAATATTTAATCACTATGCGTGCCACTTTCAGCTTTTCCAACAAACAACAAAATATAAAAAGGTGACAAAATGTTAATTATAGGCTAATGGGATTTTTACGCAAATAGCATTTTTTTATGCAAGTATAAGTAGTGAAAATTTAAAAATAATATAATAAATACTTAGGTCTTATTGTTAATAAACTTTTTATTTAATTTTTATAAACTTTTTTTACGTATGCAATAAAAATGAGTTAATTTAAAGATTTAGTTATAAATTATTATTAACAGTCTTAATGAAACTTTTGAATTTGTAGCTTTTTTACCAAATCATCTATATTAGGATTAGTTTTTGAAGATGCTAACAAAATTAGGTTGTTTCAGGTGTATATCAGTTAATTTTGAGCGATATTATGATTTTATATAGTATTATGTTCGTAATGGAAACTCTCATATTGATCCAAATTTACAACAATGTCTGACAGCCAAATCGTGTAAATTTGGAAAATTGCCTGTTGGTTCCAATTTCTTACATTCGATATAATTACGATCACTTGAGTTCCTTTATTTGCTTTTCAGTCTAGTGTGGTGCTGTAAATTAGTCATTCCGATTTGGATTTCAAGTGGGTAACAATAATCGTCTTGTAGAGAAATTGAAAAAGGATTTATGAAAAGATCAGCATTTTTTTTATCGTTTTGAAAATCAAACCTAGCACTGAATGAAACCTTTAAAATAAATATTAAATTTTTAAATCTATTATAGCTCAGAGAATTATTAATTTTGGTAGATAGTGAATAATGCCCGCCCTGTTTTTTCCCTTCAAAATAAAGGTGATCAACTAGGGAAGGAAAAATACAATCTTTTCCCTGTAAATTTAAATTATTTAAATGTCGCACAATATTGGTAACAAAAACTTAATCCCATAGCCAGTCTTCATTCTTAAGTAGCAAGCCCTCGGCCGGGTAGTTCCTTGTTTTCTTCCAGATATTTTAGAACACACTTCCTCAAATTCCAAAATCTGAGCTAGTGTACTACCTTTGGAAAGCCAGTGCACACAACAAGGAAGGAGTATTCTTTTTATATGATATTTTTCTATTGTAATTCCATTAATTGTGTTTAATATAAATTTTAATGGCTTTTTTTTATCTAAAACAACTACATTTTAATAAAATGGTAAAAAAATATAATTTTTAATTTTATTTTCAATTTTTTTTTAATAAGTCTTCGCTTGCCACTGTTACAACTCCGCCGTGCCACACTGTAGCACGCGTGCCATGGGTTGGTCACCCCTGGTTTACACCACAAAGCAAAATTCTAATAATTTTAATTGTACTGAAGATTCAAATATTAAAAAACATTTATGATAACATAAAAATATATAAACATAACCTTCATTAGCAAATAACATTTACTATTTTAACTATTTATAACTCAAACAGATTAAAACTACGAAGAATAATTTTTCCAAGAGAATCCATTAAAAAGCATTTATAAATCCATTTCATAAATAATATCAGTATTTCAGAAGTTCTTTACATTGCAAAATTGCTTTCTACTGTAAGAAAAAAAATTCACTTTTTTAAGTTTATTTTTCCAATCACACCGAAGAATTCTCGGACTTCGATCCAGAGCAGTCACGTGATGAACCGGACAATCCGGCGTCTGGCATTTCCACGGCAAAATGTACGTCGAAGGCGTTATTCTTTCCTCAACTCCCACCCACCTTTTCTGATTTCATGCCCCCCTCCTCCCCATCCTAGAGTAAAACTGCTTACTCCCCGTGATTTATCCCTACCGACCCCCTTTTTGCACCCATCCCCACCTTAGAAAATGTTTTCTCTGCTGACTCGGCATCCCCCTTCTCCTAATCGAGGGGTTTCTTAAGTCTTTACAGCATTCGAAAAGAGTATTTAAAAGGGCTCATCCCCACACGTGTGTTTGGAACTTTGTAGTGCTCCCCCTTCCGTCCCGTTGAGTGGAAAGTTACGGTTTCAGTTAGTTTACTACCAAGTAAGCCATTTTCCGCCCATTGTGTCTTTTACAACTATTGTGAGATATAGCGTGGAGTCATCAGCCATTATTTAACAGGGCAACAGTTTTTGATGTTTTCCTTCAAATTCGTTGCTATTATACAATGTTACAGTAATCTTCGGTGGAAAAGCACTTGAATGGGTTATTTAGTTCGGTGATAATGAACCTTTTTTTTTATAGTATTTCTTTATTTGTTATCGAATAGAGTCGCATTGATTTATTACAATCAGAAAAAGAGTATTCAGAACTCTTCAAATTGATATACGAAAGGAAATAAAAGTAATTCTAATCAAGAATCTTAATTATGTGCATAATGAATTTTATTATTCTCCTTATCATTTGATCATCAAAAGGTTTTTAATTCGCACGTAAAATATTAATAACATAAATGTTTCAGCAGTAGTGGCGCACACATGGGGTGAGGGTGTCCTAGGGGTCCGGACATTCCCCATAGCCCTTGATTTTTTTTCGATTGGTTATAATCCTATGTATATATTACGTCAAATTTGATTATGTATTTGTTATTAATAATTAATTTAATCAATTAATGCTAATTAAATGCTAACTATTTATTCAATAATTAATTTTGTATTGTTTTTCTTCCCGAAAATCGACAAAATGAAAAAAATATGTTGAGCGCTGTATTTGAGCATGATACCAAAATGAACTTGGACTCCTCCTTGAAAAATTTTTGTGTGCGCAATACTATTCATCAGTAAGACAATTTCAATATAAACTTAGAAATCAGTGAAATTTAAATGGTCACTGGGAACGGTGTAATATTAATTTCATTGAATAAGTAATGAATTAAAGCAGTGATTCCCAAAGTGGTCTATATCGACCCCCAGGGGTCTATGATAACTTTCAAGGGGTCCACGTCAGGGAAAAAATGATTTAGGGGTCCATGAGGTGTAAATGGGGTCTACGATAGTGGCTTTCATTAAACCAGATCGTGACTTTAATTTTAAAAGAAAATTTAATCTGTTAAGTTAAAGAATACCTGTTTTCATTAATGATCGGAACTATTTTAATCATTTAAATCAGCGGCGTGCACAAGTGTAGGTACACAAGCTAAATTCCTGTATCTACATCCAAAAATACATTCCTGCTTTTCTTTATACGTTTATATATCAACCATCTAATTTAGAAGTTAAGCCTCAATGTCATTTATTTATCAACTGTCAGCATTACTTCTAATATTAAAAATATTTCAATAGTTCTGATTATTTGCTTGAATATACAAGGTTATTCATAATTCCCTCCAGCATTTCGAAAAACTACAGTAAAAAAAAATGAAGACGAATACAGCAAGAAAGAACATTTGAAAGAATACAGAATCAATTCAAAATTTATTTACATTCTTTACAGGGGTTTCATGAATGAAAACTCGGTTAGGCGACATAACATCAATACGATAGTTCAGTACCTGCTACACTCTATTCCACGGTTGCGTGGCTACAGCGAACGTGGTTAGAGCGGACACATAACATTTCGTGCTCGGAGCGGACACTTAAAAACTCATCGTAGTTAGAGAGGACACATTTTTTCCCCATCTTAGAACAGATTCGCTTATCGAATTACAAGGATAAATACATTTTTGCCAATCAAATTTAATTATTTATATTAATTTTTTATTATATTTCGCTATGTTTAAAATGTATATTCGCACTATAATATCTTAAAAATTTTATAAAAAAATTAAATTTGATTGGCAAAAATGTATTTATCCTTGTAATTCGATAAGCGAATCTGTTTTAAGATGGGGGGGAAATGTGCCCGCTCAGACCACGAAATGTTATAAGCCAGCTGTAGCCACGCAACCCTATTCCATAGGTGTTGGACACCTGGAAGGTGGTTACTTACACCTACGAATCGTTATCTTCGAAAACGAAATTTATCGAACATAAATCGCGCTCAAACTTATAATAAGACGATAATCTGTAACATCAATTACGATGTGCAAACACACGCATTGAGATAGACTTGCAAGAATTAAAGTGAAATAATTGAGAAATAAACATCTCAATTTTTAAATACGGTAAATTAAACATTATTTGATCTTTTCATTGTAATTATTATATTATCTATACCTGTGCACATAAAAAATAATGAAAACAATAATAACAATTCATTCTGTTTTAAATATTCAGTCCAATAAATGTTTGTAAAGGATTCAAATCTAATACAAAGATATATATTTTTAAACGCGGTCTGCGGAATTATAATGTTTGTATAATTAATGAAGAGCAAGGTTGTTTGGGTCAGCCACCCCTGCTCAAATGGTACTATCGACGTTATTGGCAGCACGGGTTATCCATGCTGTCCGAAAATTCGGTCTTTTACATAAGACTAAGATTTCATAGCCCTTTTTGCCGCATGATGAAGCAGAACTGCAGGAAAGGATAACAAGTGCTGTCAGTAACATTGATAGCACCATATTGAGTGGAGTACAACAGAAACTGGATTATCGCACTGATACGTGATGCCATGTCGCCAAAGTTTTTTCACACGTAGAACACCTATAAAGTATGTAAATAAAACTTGAATAGATTCTGCATTCTTTTATTCTTTTTTTTTTTTTTTGAACTATTGCGTTTTGAAACCCAGGAGGGAATTATAAGTAAGTGGCCAATCATCCTTCTTTTATAGGCTCTGTCCTTCCTCAAAAAATGTCCTCCTACTTGTCCTCCTTTTCAATATTTTAAAACCGATCTGTTAATCTCTGTATTCAGAAATGAAACAAACATATTTCCAATGTGTCGAAGACTGGTCTGAAACAAATATCACAGGAAATAACAGTTTTCAATAGTGTTTTTTGACTTCATTGTGCAAATAAAGTGAGCAAATATAGAAAATTGTGTTGAGTTCTTATCGAAAGAAATGCTTGATATTAAAATCGATGACAATGGTCTGTTTGAAAAAGGAAGACGACTGAATGCCTATTTAACAATTGGAACAATTGGAAAATCAACATGCTGAAATAGATAAAAGATGGGTGAAAATACTTAAACCATTTTAAAAATGAACACACTCCATATGAAAATTTAGTTATTCTTGTTGAATTTACGTTGTGTTACCCTGGAACTAATGCAGCATTTGAAAGAGTTTTTTCAATTGGTAATGATTTTCGGATGTGAGAAATCAAGATTGATTATTATTATATAAATATATTAGCTACAGTGCTTAGCGTAAAATTCAGTATGAAGGATACTTTTTGCTCCGAAATTTTTCATGTATTAGAAAATGATATGTTGACAAAAAAAATCATTCAATGTAAAAATACTCGATCAAGTATAATTAAAGGCGTAGTTAGCGTATTTTTGTTTGAATTTAATAAAATGCTTCATACATTTACGTTGTAATTTTTTTTAAAATTTTTCGTCCACCTTTTCACCGTAAAAAATCTCGTCACCTTATTATAAGCAAACCTGTTCTGAAGGAATGTATGAAACGTATATGAATATATACAGAATTAATTGTTTATTTTTATTTTTGAATGGTAAAAATTTAGATGTACTATAGAATTTGCGAAGAAAACAATAAAAGCTAAAACCACCACTAATTCTCAGAAAAATGTATTACAAAACAACTAATTCAATAGATGTACGACCCCTGAAATTAAGCAGGTGTCAAAAATATCCAATTTCCATTCGAAGATTCTTAAAAAGGAAGGAGAGGAAGAAAAAAAAAAAGAGAGCGATTACTCTATTTTAATCATGCTTTTTTTCCCCTAAAGAGGTTTCCACTATTTTTATTTTGTTCGCACTTAACACTCACACTTAATATGCATTTCAATCCTAATGAAAAAATTAATCAGCGCACATTTTATTTTTAAGCTCTCGTGATACTTCGAGCATGAAAAGATTTAGAAGTTTTGATACTTATTATTTCTTAAAAGTGATTCAAGATGTCAGACGTATAAGTAGATCACGTGGTCATTTTTTTAAGAGCAGTGAAAGAGTGGTTAACCAAAGGTTCAGGTAAAAAAAAAAATTTTTTATCAATGCAGTATTTGAGTACTAAAGAAGATTTTTGAAATTTTGCGACGATATTTTTGTTAATTGAAATTTTTTGCAAGTATAAAAATGTAATAAAATTTTCCATTTTAGAAAAGTAGCATAGATTTCATTTTTCTTTTGATGTTATGTTATTGATTCAGAATGATCGATTTGATATTTCGTTATTGGAATAAATAAAAAAAAGCGTTTTCATTGAAAAGAATATGTACCACTAGATTTTATATTCGAAAACTGTGAATAAAGTTTTTTCTTACAAAATGTTCGTCGATTTAAAATTAATAATTCGCGTATGTTTCACATTGAAGACATGACAGTCGTATAAGTTCTGAAGGTGATAATTTAGAGCTGTTAAATGGGCACATTTATGGCTTTCAATACAGGGTTATTCATAATTATAATTCCTTCCATGATTTCAAAGCATTAAGTAAAACCAACCAAGACGAATACAGCAAAAAATAACATTTAAAAGAACACAGAAACAATTCAAGTTTTGTTAACACACCTTAGAGGCAGGGGTGTAGCTACCGCCGTATCAATGATACGGGGCTCCTAAGCTACAGGGGTCCCAATATGTGTAGCTACTGCCCCACTAACAGGGTTCGCATATTTTAAAAAGGACTCTGAAGGAATTTAGATACGGGGCTCCCTCAGAGCTACCAGTGCTTAGAGTGCCTACGCCAATGCTTAGAGGTGGTTTATGAGGGAAACACTGGCTACACGGCTTACATCTATGCGATATTCCATTTCTTACCACACACAACTCAACATGATACTATCAACGTTATTGACAGTGCTTACAAAAGACCAAGTTTTCTTAAAACCTGAAGGAAGATTCGATCTGGGTACCTTCCGTTCCGAAAACGAGTATCTTAGCTACCATGCTAAAACGATCGTCGTAGAGTGCAGGCTTTTACAGGCTTATATCGATATCTAACCACCACACTATCCCCATGCCAGGGATTCGGCGAACCACTGAACGAACGATACCATATTCGTGGCGAGCGTGTGAGCAGTAGCGTCACTTTGAGTGCGACGGCTTTGTGGGTTACGTCATTCTTGCGTGACGGCATGTGGGTTGCGTCATTCATTCGTGACGGCTTTGTTGATTGCCTCGTTTTTGTGTGACGGCTTAATTGCGTTATGGGTCTGACGGCTTGGTTGCATTTGCGGTGGATAAATGGCGCCATGACTGCTGCGAGCGAAGATTGTGTGTCAGATGCTCTAGACAAAATTAGATCCTAGTACAGGTTCGCATTATCAGAGCTCAGGTTCCTCCCTCTAGGGAGAAAACTGGGCGACAAAATTACCTGCTGCGATTTGTATTCACCAATAGAACCATAGAACAATATATGTGTGTGTGTGTTTGTGTGTGCGTGCGTAACTGTGTGTGCGTGCGTGCGTAACTGTGTGTGCGTGTGTGATAATTCCCTCTAACACATACTTTTAATTAACTCTTTTTACTGATCTATAAATAACCTTTAATTCTAAGGTTTAAAAATAAACATTGAAATCTTAATCGTAATCGGCTAAACCGAAATCTCTATCCCGCGCATTCTAACCAATCAGAACTACCATTACGTAATAGTCACGCACTTGTGCACTGTTGGTATATAAACAAAAATCTGATGTTAGCGCGCTCTTTCTCTGCTTGCCGCCATCATGTAAGATTGTAAATACTTGCTGTTTTTTTATCTTTGTGTTGTGTCCTCCAAAATGCCGCTGTCTATTCATTGTGAAAATGTAACGTAATTGTGATTTAATCTGCTGATGTGTGCTCATAATAAAGGAGGTAAAGTTATTCTGAAGACGTCATTACTAAATCAAACATGATATATATATATATAATCACATACACCGGCCAACACTACTTCAATATATAACATATATATATATGAATAATACAAGTTCAGTAATTACAATGAATAATATATTTTAAATTAAGAAATTTCTAAATATATTTTTTCGGATACTTTCAAGCCACGCGAGATTCTAAGCATCCTTCTCAACATTTATGTACAGATAACTTATATCATTACGATATACACAAATATCTTTTGTGAGGTTCATGTTTCCAGCCTGATTAGTTTCAATAAAAGCGGGAAGGGAGAGGTGGATGAAAAACAAATGTTACTCACTTCTTCATCGTCAAAAGGTTTATCCTTCGCAACCAGTTTGCTTCCTTTGCCTATTATTTCCGTGCTTCCCAAGCAAACAGGAAGGAGAGCAATCTGAAAATAGAACAAAAATTCATCAAGTGTGAAACAATTTAAATACAAAAAAAAAAAAAAAAAAAAACAATTAAAATTTTTTTCATTCTTCGGATTGTAAAGTTAAATATTATCAACCTTATGTTTATTTTGAATGAAAAAGTACTGAAATTAATTATTAATAGTTTTCAGAAGCATGCAATTTTCCGCATCAATCCTTAGAAAATAAAACATAAATGTAGGGAAAAACAGAAAAGAAGTCAAGCCCCCTCCCCCTAGTGTGCGCCATTGTGCTGCGTCCCTTACTGTCACTTTAAAAAAGTTCCGTAAATTCTCAACTTATAACATAGAAATATACGGTAAATTACATTCTTTTCACTTTCATAACACGTCTAACTGACAGCAGTTTTAACACTCATGTATATTCCTCCCACGAGTTTTCTGAATTCATTAAACAAACATGATCGCCAACAGATTCAATTCAACTAGAACAAATCAGAGCCGGAACTCAAATGCCGTAAAATGATAAATGGTTAACAAAACAACAGATCGAACTTGGTTCCTTACTCGACCCGTCGTCGATCACTCGGAAGATTGAGGACAAAGACCAACTTCCCGACGAGTAGCGAGCTGTGTGCCGTGTATTCTTCAAAGTTTAAATTCGATGACTTTGCGCAATGACACGCGAACAACAGGTCAAGTCCCCAAACCAATTTGGCGAGGGCATCCCGTCTACCAACAAACTCGAGGAATGCCAACTAGCGACGTGAATTCGAGCTCCCTAATAAGATAGCGCGGCCTGCTACTTTGAGTGATGATGCTGTACTGATAGTTAATTGCGGCGGTGTTGAAGGGTTCCATTAATTAATTTAAAGGTAAAGGTTCTTGGAGGGTCCATAACAATGTGCGGCGATGCTACGTAGAAGCCTAGCCATCTGGAAGAGCCTAATGGTTTTAAGTGGGCTCCGCAATTGAAGAGGCCGGCCAGCTTACACGAGAATTAGAGATTCGCTGTTATGGATGAAGTTTGAAGAAATGCTGGAGAGAACTTTCGCCAGAGAGAAAGTTGCGAAGTTTTAGATGGATAAAGAGATGGTTTGAGATTTTCAGCCGGCGGTTAAATGAAGAGGAAAAGTGGGAATAGTCTTCGGGAATGTGACGAATAAGCTCGTAAGAGGCGTGAGGATATGAATTCAGATTTTTGAAATGGATGAAGAGTTACATATTCAGAACTAAATCATCTTTGTTGTTAAATGTTTTAAATATAAAAGATTTATGCATGTAAAATAGTAATTAAATTTTGTTTTTAACAAAAAAAAAATTTTTTTAAGCATATTTAAAAAAAACCATTTTGAATGTCTTGCATACAATCAATCGCTCAATTTTTTTTTTTTTAGATACATTATAGATTGAACATATATCCAGGCGAACATATCATAAATGACTTTTAAAGAGACACAGTATCCTCAAAACAATTTATATGTTAAAATGAAAATGTTTTCATGTGTTACGTTTGAACACACACAAAATATATATTTCAGAAGAAAAAGCCCATTTTTAAACAAACAACAATTTTAAATTTTTTGAAAATACAGTTGAACCTCTCTATGTAACGAACCTCTATATTGCGAATTTTGCTATATAGCGAACTTTTTCCTGGAACTTTGAACATTTCACGATTTTTTTCGTAAAGTAACCTCTCCATAACGAAGTGCATTTCTTATATAACGAACTTTCTCTCGTGGGATTCAATTTTTGTTCTCCCTTTTTTTAAAGTATTTCTGAAAAAAATTCAAGTTTTTCTCTCTTGAACACATTTTATGGTGGTCATAAATCTTGAACTGGTTTCATTAGATCCTAACTCACCGAGAGCAATAGAGTTCTACACGTTTCATCCAAGAAATGCAACCTTTAACCCACATTGCCCAGTTCACTAGAAGCATCTTCGATATCCTCTTTCACCCTCAATGGAATTGTCCCCTGTCCTCGTGTTTTAATTAAAAAATAATGTGTGTTTATATTACTTGTATGCTTTAAATTATAAAATGTCCTTATAATTCATTAATTTTAGTATAAAATTATTTTCTTAATATTGAAAGACAGTGAATTCTTCAACATTCTTTTTCTTGTTTTCCTTGCAGTTTTTCTTTCTTTCATTCTTTTTTTGATGGGTAAGATGTATAAAATAAACCTATATTAATTTAAAAAAAGGTGTAAATAATTATTTTTTAATATATAGTATTCATGAATTTAGAATTTGTTTTACGTAGTTTATATAGTATATTAAAAGAGATGAACCTCTATATAACGAATTTTCCCAATAACGAACTTTCTCCGGGATTTAGCGACTTCGTTACATAAAGGTTCGACTGTATTTCAGAAAATTTTAAAATTCCTACTATCGCTACAAATTTAATGATTTTTTGAATATTTTTTTCCAACATTTCTAGAAATGTTTAAGTTTGATATTTCAAGGGATAGGTATTACACAAATGATAGTTTTATTGTTATAATTTTTTTCGTGTCGGAAACTAAGAAAAACAGTGGGGGAAAAAACATGTATATAACTTTGTGGATTTTTTAAAAAATAATTATTCATCTAATTTCATGCACAGAAATATCAAAAATATTATACAAAACAACCAAAAAAAAGCTTTCACTACTTTATATTGAATATTTAAAGAGCCTTAGCATTTTAAGTACACGATTATCATTAAAAAATTTTTAAAAAAAGGAAAAAAAAGTCCTTTAAAGTCAGCAAAATATGTGGATGTCACGTGTTCTGGTTTCGGTTTTCGTTTCGACATACAAATAAGAGAAGGTCAAATAAATGGCTAAATAATGTAGCTAGGGGTTTGAAATTTTGTACTCATACTTAGAAAAGTCACGCAATTAAATTGAAGCAATTAAAAAATTCTGCATTTTGGTCATTTTTAAGGTAATACGTCTCCTGAACGTGTTTCTGGCATTATTTCCTCGATGTATAGATTGATCATAGAATTGTGCAAATGTAGAGTAGATAATTTAAATGTTCTATTCTTCACACAGTCAATTTCAAATAATTATTTTTTTATAACAGTTTGGTTATATTTAGGACAAAATATCGATTATAATAGAGCGACAAACTTTTAAAAATTCAGAGAGATATGCAATATATAACTTATTTAAATTTTTCATTAAACTAAAACATCAAGAGTACAAAATATCTAGTCATGAAAGCATTCAAATATACAGCAGAACTTCGGAAACAGAAATAGATATTATTAAAACATAATATATTTAACTATTACGTTTTATAATATCCTAGAATGAAAATTGATTTTAAGAAGAACAATTGGAACATATATTTTCAAGATATAATTAGATGTTGAAAAGAAGCAAAATTTTAAACAATTAAATTTTAATTACAGAAGGACACAGTTCTATGTGACATTTTACAAGAATTATCGAAATTCTGTACTTTGTGAAACTCTCAACAAATAACATTTTAAAATTGAAATAATCCCCAGCATTAAACTTAATAATAAATTTACTCAGCTGTTAAGAAAACAAAAGAATTGAAATAGCATAAGCACACACATCTATTAGATCTTGTCTCCTCTTTAATTGCCATATATTGAATACCAATAATACGAATAAACTTAATAACAACTGTATTGATTCAAAATTGCTTCACTTTGATTATATAATTTAAAACTGGATTTAGGTTTAATTCGGAAATCTCTTATTGTAAGTATCGTAAAAAAAAGCAAAATTCAATTGTGAAAACAAACACAAAAATCTCCAGTTAAAGAACTATAATCAAAGCTGCAAAAAAAAAAAAAAAGAAATCAATAAATAAAAATAAAACTGTGTACTCATATGATATATTGAAAAATCTAAAACCAATATTCAACATAATTTTTCACTACCATAAATAAGAATTACCTAAAAGGAATAAACGTTAAACAGCCTTGAAAAGAGTGTTTAAAGCTTCCAATTTTAAACACCACCCGTTAAACACTTACAAAACTCAATAAAATAAAACCTTGTACCACGTGCATAATTGCAGGAGATTTTTCCCGAACAACTCTCCCATAAAGTTAAACTCCGAACTGAGAATCTGTTCTTGAACCTAAATTTTTACGACGTTTATGATAAATATACAAATAATACGAGGCTCCACTCTAAAAGATAATATATCCCAAGGGAACAGTGAGAAAAAAAAGATGATGTTTTGTCTCTCTAAAAAATACAGACTCTCCAGTGAAAAAATACAGAAGCAAAGGAGAAAAAAAATCTCATAAATTGTGCGCTACAAAAATCCAATAGCGTCCGGAAACCGCTAAAACTCTATCTTTATCCGCTCTAGCAAAGATCTTCCATGTTATTACCTATAACCGTGTATTAGGGATAAAAATATGTCTCGGTTAGGGAGAATACTCGTGTTTTTCCGAAAGAGATACCTTCTCAGTTGTTAGCGCCCTCTATCGGAAAACTGGGTAGTATTCAATATACGAAATCTCTTTGCGGTTAATTGTTATTATTTCAACAAAGAGAAGAATTTTCTATTAGGGAGAATAATTTATGAATAAAGTAAATTATATGTTGTTCTTTTAAGATTTGCAGGTAAGTATCATTTTGCAATAAGTTTGTTCAACGGGAATAATGAAAAAATATGTGTATTAAATGTATATGAAAAGAAAAATTATCTATAAAATATAAATATTGTTGTTGTAGAAATATTCAAGTAGAGAAAGGCTGCACAAATAAATTTTATACTTTATTCACATAGATATCAAAATAAAAAAAATTATATATAATTAAAATTTCATTTTCCTATACTAAATAAGCAAATTTAGTTATATTTTCCCAGTTAATTTCGCTTAGTATTACATTGTATATTTTATTTTAATGTTCAAATCATACGATTTATAACAACTCTCATTTCCTTTCCCTATACTCTAGAACAGGGATGGCGAATCAGTAGTACGCGTGCCATGTGATTTTGAGCACGCCAGTGATCGAAATGGTTTACATTTTATTTTAAAATAACGAAGTTCACTGTGAAGTATTACGAACAAACGCAAGTAATCGGTCGCGGGGCGGCGGAAAGCACACTCGTTTGCTATTGTCTTGCCTTAATGACGTCGTCGAATACAATTGCTTATGATGCAAAGTTTGTCTACGTCTTAATTGACACAATTGGATTTTAAAGATTTTGTGTTATATATAAGATTTTTAGTTGTTATTTATCATGGTTAGTTCATCAAAAAAACAACAAGTGCAAGATAGTAAGTGTAACAGAGAATTTCAAATTTCGTGAATCTAGAAATATGGCATTATTTGTAAAGGTGACAAAGCGGTGTGTCTTTTTATCGGCATTTTGAAACAAATAGCAAATCCTTTTGTCAAAACAGTGAATCACAGCAAAATAAGTTAACAATATAACCATCCAATCTGCAACAGCAGAAGTCACACTAATGTTTACTTTAAATTGAATTACACATAATACTAAAACATTTACAATTATACAGTGCAAAAGGTATTTTTTCGTAGTAAATAAAGAATTTTGTGTGTTGTTAATATTAAGTTTCATTACTTTAGCAATAATCACAAGTAAAAATTATTTTTCTTGATCTGATGTTACTGTCGATAAGGTGGCATAAGCAACAACAACACAAAAATTATTTGACAGCACGTCTATACCTCATTAAAACACTTCTATAGAAAAAAAGGCACGTTTATCCATAAAGATTCGCCACCCTTGCTGAAGGATAGGCAAATTACAGTCGAAGGTTGGCTGGTCTCAAAACAATGTTTGAACCTGCAATTTTGGTTTCTAAGGTTAAGGGTTTTCGTAATTGTACTAGTGTGATTAATTTATTTCTAAACTATATTTTCTAGTTGTACTTCTATGCTTATTTAGAATTATAGCTATTTAGTATATATTATTATTATCAGTGGCGCACGCAAGGGAAGGAGGGTCACCGGGTCCGAATCCTCTTATAATCCTATAATTTTTTTTTTCCGATTGATTATATTCATTTGTATATAGTATGTAAATTGTTCCCGGAAATCGACAAAATCAAAAGAAGAAGTTGGGCGGCGTATTGGAGCATAATACAATGATGGCCTTTCGACTTTAACCCCCTTACACACACACATTTGAAAAATTCCTGTGTGCGCCATTGATTATTATTGATGATCTACCGCCTGCATGGCCCGCGTTGTGCACGGGCTGTTTCAAATGCATTACTATTTCCGTTATTTCCTGTGGGACATTTTCTCTTATCTTCTCGACGTCAGCACTTTGTGGTGATTTCTATACTTATGTCATTAACATTTTTTTCAAAACTGTGAGCATAATTAATAATTTTTGGAGATCATCTATGTTTCACAAATATAAAACAAATAATCAATAATTTATGCCTTTGTTTTTGGCAATGCATTAAGTTTAAACACTACAAAATTGTGAACATTAATTTCAACTAGCAAAATTTTAAAATACAGCTAAAACGTGTTGCATGCATTTTGAATTACCATGGATTTGGGCCAAAGAAAAAAAAACTCAACTAATTGAGCCAAAAAAACTAAATAAACTTTACAAAATAGTTATGTGTGATGTCACAATGTGCACTGCAGCACTGTTACACTAACTGCGTTACGTCCTAGTATGCTTTAAATGCAATGAATAAGTGCAAGATAAATAAATCTCTAGTAGCAATGCTGTCTTCGGCTATTGTTAAAGAATAGGGATCAAATTCGGAACAATTTTTCAGATATAAAAGTACTAAAACATTAATATTATAATCTAGCTCCACTATCCAGTACAGAATCACTTACTTGTATTTTATCATACTACTCATTTTTACCCGAGTTGACGCATATTTTCTTTTATAAATTATGTTTCGTGTTTTTCCCCTATACCGTAATGCTAAATGAGCTATCCCTTTACATGTTAAAAGGAAAAACTGAAAAACTAATTATTTATGAAATATTTTCGAATTTTAAAAACACTATATTATAAACCAGTGCATGAGTTAAAATGTTACAAATTTTTAAAACAATTAAGGCATTTTCTCTGTTTGAAAATGTGCTCCGCGTCAAGTTTACGATCTCTTACAAATGGCGAAAACAGCCTTAAAAAAAATGAATGTTATATGATCGACATCAAAAATAGGTAAAAAAGGATAACATCGCCTGTAATAAAGACTAAGACTCCGAAACATATTTTTATTTACTTTATATAAAGAAATTTGTTAAATTAGCATCGACTTCAAATTTCGCTTATCACCGTAAAGTTAACAGCAGTCTTAATCTAAATGGGTTGTTGAACTTGTTGAACCCGTATCCTCTTTAAGGAAGCGGCAGAGACGTAAAAGATAAAAAGTAATGTAATTAAAAAATTAAAGTGATAAACTACCCGAGAGTCAAATAATAATAGAGGAGAAAGAGACTACGCCTCAATGCTAAAAGCGACGAGTAAAAAATTGCACCTATTCAAGCAGACAAGTCGTTTCTCAGACTGCCAAGGGAAAGATTTAAATTAAAACTTATTATAGGGGAAAAACTTATATCCATATTTATAACAACAAAAAACTTATATCATATAAACCTATTTCAGTAATGATAAAACGAAAACTATAACTTTAATTTTTCCAAGTGCTATAAAGATCAAATGGGATAGTTAAATAAATACTCAAGCAACAATTTTATATTGTTTGTTTTAATATGAATACTAAAGGTTTGAGTGAGTGCTAGCGTGTGCATGTGTATGTAAATTTCCATCTTTTAAATTCAAAAATTAAAACAATTTTTTCCTTATTTATTCGTATAAAGCAGAGGTTCCCAAACATTTTTTGTCCCCTTGCCATGTTTTTTGGTTTATGTTAGACCCATACTTACCTAATAATGTATTTTTACAACTTTATCAACTTACATGTCTTTTTGACGGCTGGTATAAAAAAAAACTTTAAAAGATTTAAATTTTAAACTGTAGTGAAGTAAAGTGATTAAAATTTAAGAAACACACATGTTAATTAAATAAATAAATAAAAATTAATTAATATATAAAATAACTGAACAAGCAAACAAATGCTTTTAATGGGAGGGATGAATCTGTTGCTTCAGTAACAAATTTTCAACATTTGGCACCAAACTCGTTACGTTTAACTTTAAATCTCATTGGTTAGTAATGTCCAGTTTTTTTTTTCTCAGCCCTCTCTCTCTCTCTCTCTCTTTGAAGATTGGTAACCGCGCTGAAACTCCTTCTCATTAGGAAAAGTAATTAAAAACTTTCTCAATATATTTCATAATTCGGGATAAATAACAGGTATAGCGCTGGAATGATTGGTCCTTGTTTCAATAAAACTTATTTTGCCACCTTGTAACTGAAAATTAAACTCATTAAATTCAGTAAATAAATCTAATAACTTAACTCAGTGGCGCAACAACCCATGAGGGCCAAGGCCAAACTCAGTATACGCAATCTTGGGCCCTGAGGTGCATGAGCAGATGTTCCGGTCGGGTAGTCAGTCTGACTCGAAACCTCCTGAGTTAAAATCCCAAGCAAGCTTGGTTCTCATTTATCGACCCACTGAAAGGATGAAAGGTTGAGTCAACGTTGCCCATCCCGGGGTTTGAGGTTTAGAACAGTGGTGTGTAAGCGCGATGCACTCAGCCACTGGGTTTTTAAATAAATCTATTAAATAGGTAAAATCTGCTTTCCATTTGATTTAATTTTGTTTTAAAATTAAAGTCACGCTCTGGTTTAATGTCAGCCACTATTGTAATTAATGATATCGAGATTTATCCTAAAAACATACAATAATCGATACATACACTCATGAATAAAAAAATTAGCGCACCAAGAAGAAGTCGTCAAAATGAAACGAAATTTTACATACGTAATGACTACTTTGATATAAGTAAATGATTAGAAAATCAAAGAAAAAAAGATCATTTATTCCAGAGAAAAAGGCAAAAGAACGGAGGATTTATTACCCTGTTGAACCCCCTCTATAGCGTGAATGCACGATGCGATACGATCGGGCATTGAGTCATTCAAATTCTGTATGATGTCTTGAGACATTTCGTTGCATATTTGCTGTAGCCTTGCCTCTAGTTCGTTCAAACTCGTGGGATGCCCAACTCGCCGTCCCAAATGATCCCAAATATGCTCGATTGGAGACAGTCTTGGGACACCCTTGACTTGTGAGGCCAAAAATTGTCTTGTTGAAAAACGGCTCATGGGAGCCGTTGCATGAGTGGCAACACATGTGGTTGCAGGATGTCATGAACATACCGCTGGGCTGGCATGGTGCCACGGATCAATACTAGGGGTGACCGTGTATTTTAGGCAATGGCACCCCATAACATCACACCAGCTGTGGGAGCGGTGTGTCGCTGTTAAACAAAGGCAGGATTGAGGCGTTCACCACGGGGTCTCCACACACGAACACGATTGTCATCACTGCCGAGATTGAATGTGGATTCGTCGCTAAAGACGACCTGGTTCCATTCCGCTGCAGTCCAGTTTCCTCGTGCGTGGCACCACTCCAAACGGAGGCGTCGATGGATGGGCGTCAAGGGCAGCACACGTAATGGGCGCCGCGATCCTAAATGTCCTTCGGACAGGCGCCCTCATACGGTTCAAGAAGACACAGGGGGGCCAAGTGAAAATGCAACCTGGTCTGGATGGTGGCCGATGAAGCAGTTGGCTGTACGCGTGCATTTCTTACGATGTGGCGGTCTTCTAGACGACTGGTCTGTCGAGGGAGTCCTGAGACTGGTCTTCGTGTAAATCTTTCGGATCCACTAGTCCCAATACCTCCTCACAACACAATTAGAGCGGCCTAATTGATAGGCTACTCACCTAGCTGAGAGAGAGACCACCCAGCTTCCATCATGCCGATGGTTCTCCCCCTCTCAAACTACGACAGCTGCTCATATTGTCTTCGAAAACGGCGTAATTGTATGTCTACCTCAGCTCTTCCTTTGTAAATGATTCAGCACACTCAAACAAGCTTTGGTTACCTGTTTTATACTCCACGGAGAACGACGTTAAACGCCCTCTACCGGCTATACGTAATACGCAATCACGCTGCATTTATAATCATTTGCATATCTCCCTAACATGTACCTTCATTCCAAATTTCGTTACAATCCCGCAATCATTTCTTGATGCGCTAACTTTTTTGTACATGAGTGTATTTAATTCACATAATGAAACAAAAATTTAATTATTATGATTAATGAGATAATCATAATAATTAACACAATATAAAACAAAATTTTATAACTATGATTAATGAGATATTTGTAGCTATATCCTGTGTGTGTAACTCTCAATTGATGGTTTTTGCAATGGGCTAAATTCATGTGACGCCATAGTCACATGATAATGATAACCACGTGATTTTAGCCAATCAGTTTAAAGCTATTTTGTGTTTCCAGTTAACCAGTTTACGCACTTAGTTGTCTTAAAAAGTACACATGCATACAGAATGTATTTTGTTTAAAAGTATATGCATAAAATAAAATAAAAAAATTTTAATTTTAAAAAATCTTTTTGAAGGAATTTTTTTATTACATATATTAACATCTATACTTAATTGTGAAATTTGAAAATTTAATTAAGTACTGCACACAGAACAAGTACAATTAGTTTAATGTTTGTTTTGAATTCAATGGAAAACACGTGTTTGCCGTTATCATGTGATCGTCATGAATTAAGCCCATTGGAGATCCCATTTACAACTGCAAATTATTAGCTACGATTTTTGAATGATAGAGGGTTAAAAATGAAGCGAATATATTTGCAAAATCCTTTATAGTTTGTGACATTATAAAGTCATTTTAATATTTCTTACCAATGACGCACACAAGAGGGGTACCGGTGCGGACCCCCTAAAGCCCTTGATTTTTTTCAATTGATTATGATTCTATGTACATAGTGCGTAAAATTTAATTATTTATTAATAATTAATAGTATTAATTAATGCCAAATATTTATTCAATAATTATTATTTACTGTTTTTTGTTTCCTAAAATTGACAAAATCAATAGAATATGTTGGGCGGCATAATGGAGCATGATACGAGAACAGTGGACTTTTGACCCAGAACCCCCCTTCCCCCCTTGAAAAATTCCTATGCATGCCATTGTTTTTCTAGCTATATACTTTTTCCAATACATAAAAATTAAGATCCTTCCTAATATTTTTTTTCTCACAAAGAACTGTTTACTCTCACAACTCAGACAACCTAAAACGAGAATATTCTACGTAACTGATTAGTTCCAATTCACAAAACAAACTAAAAAAATCTTTGAGAACTATCTTAAGTAAGTCCTCCTCTCCCTTTTTTCCTAAGACAAGAAATTCATCATCATAACTTGGTGCACACGTGAATTATTAACCTGTCGCTGGAAGCGATCACTGCTAATAGACATATCACTCTAATGATAACCATTTAAGCGGAAAAATGGCATCAATAGTTAATGAAGTCCCCAGAGGTGCTGGATCCTCTTTTTTTTTCCCGGGATCGTAACAAGGGAAGGGAAAAAAAGGAGATCTTCACAAACTGCCGGTTAGATTAATTGACCTAACTAGAATAAGGTTAATGCCGAACTGAGTTTTCTGATTGATAGCAAGAACTCTTGTCCCAAGCAGGGTTTGTGTCAATAGGTTAGTGGGTGAATGGTATTCACTTAGTCTTCAAGTAATTCTTGGCGATTAGTTCTTATCGGTGAGATCTATCTGGGAGCAAAAAGAATGCTGAAAAAATACTGATAAGAAGAGTTTATGTAGATCTCCCATATATTCACAAACCCTAGCGACAAAAAAGGTTAACTGAGGAATTGTTATATAGAAGGGGATTCCAATGCTAAGCTATCAGGAGAAGCCCGTTTTAAGTGATTGTAAAATAAAATGAATAGTGTTTCCCTATTTGCCACTTTTTCTAAAAAAAAAAAAAAAGTTTAAAAGAAAAGGCAATCGCGTCCATTTAAGAATTAATATTTATTAACTATTCTTAATTTAATATTTTACAAATTTCTTTACAAATCATATTTTCTTTCGCATTCCTTATGTGAATTAACTTTTATATAGTGCAAAACTTATATCCTAAAATACCTAAAAAATGCACTTAAATGAAGGGTAACAGATTTAATCAAAAATATACTCATTTCCTAATAAATAATAAATAAATGGGAAAATATTTAAGAATTTTTTCATCTAACACGATTTTTCAAAGTTTCGGAACGTATCCCGAAATTTACTATGCGTCGCGCGCAAGCAGATTTTTACACGGTTTTCTAAGAAACGTATATACAGTGTAAAAAAAAAAAAGAGTTGTGAGTAAATATCATTAAATCAGTAAAAATACTAATATTTAATGCCATATGCAAATTAGATAATTTCTAATAATTAATTTTCTAAATGTTTCTGTTCAAGCAAAAGTTGTGTGTGTCATTTAGTATAGTAAAATTTTACAAGACAAAGAAAAGAGAGAATTTAGAAAAAGTATACCCCTAATTTTTTTTTAAGTTTCTCTTTATTTAAATTTTTCTGACATTAATTTAAAGCGATGAGCTTATTTGACTGAAAAAGTATCTCGTAAAATGTCAATTTGGTTAATTAGCATAAGAAATTGCAGTTTGACTTAAATTACAAACGAAAAAAAAATATTCGCATCATAACTAAGAAAAGCATAAAACAAGTTCTTTCAAAAAAACTATTGGCACGTAAAGGTACTATTCATTTTAAAAAGATCATAGTTCACGGAATTTTTATGAATTAAAAATTAACAAATAATATTTTTTGAACATGCCAAATAAGACACACATTAAGTAAAACAAAAGGAATAATCATGATTTAAAATTTATTATCGTTAGTTTTACTGTTACTGTTTATGAAAATTGCAGCACTGTGAAAGTATCTTGTGATATAAATGAAATTTACTGCATGTATTACTTTTAATGGTTTAAAAAAATGATCAGATTCACAAAGCAATAAAACAAAACAAAAATGATGCCGAAAATCAGCTATTTATAAAACTATCATGCGCAGCGATAGAGAACCAGCACACATCATGGAATCGGAATTATATAGCTTCTAAATACCAATGCAAAGAATGACAATCCAGATGGCTTTTATCTGAACCAAAATTTTAGCCATTTTCTCTACCCGATGAACGGTACGAGGAAATCATTCACCGATATAATTCCAGACATGCTCAGTGGGAAACATATACAGGAAACGAGTAAATCATGGAAGAAGCAGAACTAGTGGTCCACTGAAGCAGGGCTTTACTTTTCGAATAATAAGGGCACCGTCTTGCAAAAATACAACGGTGAGAAAGCGTTGCAGGAGGATAAGACCTTGGGTCTACAAATTCCTTGATGTTCAGAGTCCTCACAATTTGAAGTAAGCAGAATCGTCCGTAATGCCCAATACTGACCCCAGATCATTCGGCTAGTTCGTGCAGTATGAAGGTGCATAATACATTCCGAGAGAAAGCGTTCTCCTCTATAGAATCTGACGAATGCGTGTCCATCATTGTAGTCCAGAATGTAGTAAGACTCATCTAATATTTGCCAATCGATAAATCATTGTTTGTGTTGTTGAACCCGTGGTAGCCAAAGAAGCTGGTGGTTCAGCATTTAAGAAATGACGCAGAGAAAAATCTTGCACGCAGCCTAAAACGCAGTATATGTCGATAAACCGTGAGAATAGATAATGACACATTTGTAGGCGTTGATCTGTAGACACATCATCACGTTTCAAAAGTCCATCCTAATAGGGGCCAATCATGTGGTTCCGTTCAAACCACGTATGACCAGGGATGTCTTAAGGCATGGGCCAACTGGGTCCAAGGCCTCGGCCACAATGGGAGCCTTGTCTGGTTCTCGACTCAGCCTTAAAAAGATCATGTGTGATTCGAATAATTTCAATGGTCAAATGTTATTTCCGGTTGAATTCTCCGAAAAGCTAAGAATTTCGGCCGATATATCAAATGGCTTTATGTGATTACCGTTGATCATGTACAGGCTTAGGCTTGCCACAATTCGCCATCATTACTCATTCAGTCAAAAGATGGCAGTCGGTCGAGCCGGTTTGTGCGATTGTAAATGATGCACATTTATTTTTTCAGTTATTGTTTGAACAAATGTTTAACAACCTATGATATATACTGCCTGCTATTAAAGGTCATTGGTGGGGCCTACATTTGTGTAGAGGCCCAGGGCATACTTTTGCGTAGGGGCTCAGGGCCTCAAAAGTCTTAAGACGTCCTTGCGTATGGCACCCTTTGTTTCTGACGAATCATATATACTTCTAATCAATCATAAATAATAGTCAAAAGAAGATACATAAATTTCCTTCAAAGTGGTTTTCATATGCTTTTTGTACACGGTTCACTTGGAAGTTTAGAAAGTGCTTCGCGCACACAGCTCACACATGCACGATCGCTCTGTGATCATATTCATGCGCACATTTAACTAGCTTTGTATGTCCTGCACAAATATTGCTTAATTTACATGATTCTTCATAATGTTGTAATTTTCACAAAGAATTACGCAAGTAGCGTCCAATATTCCAGTAGCATTTCATAAATATTAGAAATTTGGATGTGTAAAAATTGTAGGGAAAATAAAAATCCTATTTTTATTAAACTCGTACTAGAGGTATTTTGAGAACTAATTTTAAAAAAGCAAGGATTAAATTTTCCATTAAACACAAGATGTGACATAAACAGAAAATCAAGTGACCGAATGCTTTCCGAAGTGAGGTACGCGTACCTCAAAGGGTTCTACGCAGAGTGATACTTGGAGTATGCCAAAGAAATAGACTCATGATAAATATATATTTAGTTTCAAAAAAATTTTGAGGCCACTCAGTTAAACGATAGTAAGCGCACAGGAATTTTTCAAAGGTTAGGGTCAGAAGTCCACCGTCTTTGTGTTATGCTACGATATGTCGCGTCACATATTCTTTTGATTTTTGTCGATTTTCGGGAATAAAAAACAGTAAAAAATTAATTATTAAATAAATAATTAACATTAATTAAATTAAATTAATCATTAATAACAAATACGTTAATTAAATTTTACATACTATATACATAGGATTATAATCAATCGGAAAAAAAAATCAAGGGCTTTGGTTGGGGTGCGGACCCCACCACCACCACCACCGCCTTGAGTGCTGTTTCATACACACTAAAAATTTTCAAACACTGCTTTCAATCCCTCAACAAGGATTTATAGCAAAAATGTATCCAGTTTCATCTCATAAGCAAATCAAAATTAAAAAAGTAATTATCACATATTATTTGATTAAAAAGCAAATCATTTGAACTATTCAGATGGATTAAAACCAGAATCGCATAAACTGAATTAAGATAAACGCCACTGATCAACTCAATTTTTGTAGCTATACATTTTCCTATATAAACAAATGGATAAAATGTTGAACAGGATCCAGAATACTCGGGATTGAGATAATGCATGCGTGTGTCGGCGATTAACGATAATTTTATTAAAAAGTATAACCAAATAATTCAGATCATAATACAACAAGAAATTTTCCACACACAAGAAATGCCACCCACAAGAATAAGAATTTGGCCGTAATTCTTAAGTCAGAACCTCGGATAAAAGCACAATTAGTTTTATTCTTCGCTCTCTACGAGCATCCAGTAGCCTTACTATGACAAAGTAGACTCACAACAAAACACGCTGTAGGGGTCGGTGTCAGTGTTAAGCTCCAAATAACACTGACAGAAGCAGTTTTTTTTTTCTGGGTGGGGAACTTGTAAAAGGGGATTGATTTATACCTGAGAGGAGGTATGGTGCCATACAGGGGTTTTAAATGGATGTTTATGACCTGTTGTGCGAAAAATCTGGTTTTTCACAATTCACAAACAGCAGTAGCGGAATTCCTGTGCATTGGAAGGCGGAGGTTTATGTCTTGAAAAAGTTTTTGCAGCTGTGTGCTTTGATTCCTAATTTTACCACAAAACGATCTCTTTTTACATGCTTTGTAGCTTTTAAAGCAGGAATTTTCAATGAAGTGGGTATTCATTTAAGAGCATAAAAAAAAATCTTGTTATCCCCATGTTGATTAATTTTGTAATAAAAATATCTTTTCTTAAGCATTTAATTAGTGTATCATTTTAATTACTATATCACTTGAAAAAACATATGCTTTGAAGCATTTTTTTTAATTTATTGTTTTAAAGTATATCAATGCGAGATTTCAACAATTTTTATATAATTATTAATTTTTTCAAAAAAATTATAAATTTATAGTTTACCACTTTTGCGTAAAGTGCCTTTAAAAAAAAGAGGAAAATTTATTACTTACATAAACTTATAATAATTTAACGTAATGAATGGTACATGTTACTAATGAGTATTAAGTCAGATTATGGCCCCAAGACTATAGAAATATATTTTTAAAACCTATATTGTGTATTTTTTGTTCTGTACCTTTTTCTCCCCCCCCCCTTCCTAATTTATATTTAAAATTATCATTTTCCGAACTTTTATGACTATCTCTGTTTACTTACACAATTTATAAGATTTATATAAAAAAAAGAATGTTTGAATCGTAAGGATTAT
Organism: Trichonephila inaurata madagascariensis; assembly: GCA_019973955.1. Classification (NCBI taxonomy): domain Eukaryota; kingdom Metazoa; phylum Arthropoda; class Arachnida; order Araneae; family Nephilidae; genus Trichonephila; species Trichonephila inaurata. The sequence goes on from BMAV01012593.1 coordinate 292,036, forward strand.
ATTAATACATAATTTTGTAATAAATTCAAACATAATAAACAGTCCGTATGGCAGTTTGAGAATCTTTTGAAAGATTTCTATCTATTGCAATGGCAAGAAATAGTTTTAATAAATTTCAGCATATAAAGATACATATTCAGAACATTTAGTTTTTTCTTGTCTTGTTATATTAGAAGTATTAAAAACACCTTATTCACAATATTCATGAAATGTTTTATTTCAGATTTCTTTTAATATTACTTAAACTCTGCGAGACATATAAAACTTTCCATATTTTATTTTTATTGTTTAAATGTTATTTTAAAACTTGAACCATATCTTAAGATGGAAATGTAATACATCATGATTCCTCACAATAAAAACATAAAATAAGCCTATTATGTTGTAAATTTTAGCAAAATTAGATCTCAAAAACTATATATGTCTTGCTTTAATACATGATTTTTTAACAATTGGAAATATTACGTATGTTTTAAAAGAGCAACATAAAATATTTCCCTCGATGTTTACAAACATTTTTATTATTGAAACAACTTTGTTTATATGTGTTCCAATTTCCATACGTACAAATCTATTCTTGGGAGG
>BMAV01012593.1:302620-332869 GCA_019973955.1 Trichonephila inaurata madagascariensis
TATAGTGGTTAGTGTCGCTGACTGCGGTGCCGTAGGGCCTGGGTTCAAATCCCGGAGAAGGCATGGATGTGTGTAATTGCATAGTGCCTTCGCGGCATGGGGGTACTCTAAATAGCTGTGAGCCGCAAGTCCTCTCGTGAAGTTGGAGGAAGGGGAAGAGAGGTGGGAGGCTCCTGATCATCCCCACGGTGTTCTCCCTCAAATTTGGGTGGAACTGAGCAAAATCGTACTGTCACCTGCATGGTTCTCAATGCTAAGGCTAACGCGACAGGCTTAAAAATCTAGCCCTTCGCTACGATAAATTTGGTGGACCTCGATGTAATGTTACTGTCGATCTGGTGGCATACGTAAGAACAAAACTGATTAAAATTATTTTATGTAATTATGAGATTATTCTTCCACGATCAAGGATTCTTAAAATTTTCGAAAGTTCAATAAATACACCCCTCCCCCATTTGAACTTAAAATGGATGTCTCAAAATATATTAAATAAAAATATATTACAAAATATATTCAATACAAGAGAGGGAATAGGTTCATTTAAAGCATATAAGTAAGTAGTACACACAAACATGCTCTCTTATACGTTAGAGAAATCAGAACTTGAAATTAAAACTAAATTTTTTTTTCTACTTGGAGAAAAACGTTTTCGGATCAGAAAATATTTTAATTACGTATAGATAGCTTGAAGAGACAAAATAATATTTATGAAAACTACAAAATGCTTTAGTTCTAACAGCACATGTTGCAGAAATAAGAAACTAATTGTTAAAATGTCTCTTCAACATTTAACGGCCAAATTATTAATATGTAAATAAATGTTCTCTTTCATTATTTCAAATAAAAAAAATTTCGAAATAAAACTTACAAATCATTACTTCGCATAAAACTTCTTTAACATATGTATTCAACTTCTCATAAGCTAATAAATACATCAAACAGAAAATTACAATACACAACCAAAAGAAAAAAAAAGATGCATCGCGAGAGGGGGAGCTCCTTTTTCACAAAATATATTCATGTACAAAGATAAAAGTTTTCTTATTTAATGCACCGTGATATTGCTCTTTTTAAAAATTCTGAAAAGAGAAGGAAAAAAAAATCAAAACCGCACTGAGATCTTGAAGAGATGGAAAAAAAATTTTTTTAAAAGAGATTTTTACGAAGAATGGCGTTTCTTCAAAATAGTAAACAAGCATTTCCCCTGCTTTCAAAACTAAAAACCCCCAACAAAAACATAAGCAAATAATTCCACAAACGATTTCTTTTCTAATTAGATAAAAAGAGGCAACGATCGATATAGTTCTAAATCAGGTTTTTAAAATATTCTTTTTTTGAATAGAGAAGACTCATAATACGGGGTGGCCTGAATTTAAGAGGTTAGTGACAAATTTTGAAGGTTCAGATCATCTTAACAAGCTTCTCTGAAGAGTTGTCAAGATCTCTAATAACGATGCCAACCTTTTTCTCATTACTTTTTTTTTAATATTCGAACTCCTCAGCGTTCGTTATGTGCCATTGATCCCAGAAGAAAATGAAGAAAAAAGGAAACAAATTTCTAGCTAAATTGGGAATCGTACCTTTTGATCTAGTAGAAAGAATCTAGATTTTCGTACTTTTAGTATTTTTATTCGACTTTCAAGTGATATAGTACGCGCAGATTTTTTTTTTTTTTTTTTTAAGAAGAAGAAGAAGAAAAAAAATACTAAAATAAAATTTTACATTCGTTATTCCACTCGTAGCGTAGCTGTGCAATAAAAAAAATAACGCTCACAATTAGGAACTTTGGAGATGAAATAGGTTAATCTTGGATATATGCGACGTTGGAGACGTAATGATAAGGAAAGCAGAATGGCCCAATTATTTTTTACAGCTAATAATCAATCAGTTGCAACGAAGATGGTGAAATTTATTAGAAAAATGAAGCTTAAGAGGGAACAATTTTTATTTTGATGATTGCATAAACAATGTGGAATTTATCAATACAATTCATATTTGACGAAATTGAAAGCGAGGTGATAATTATATCGAAAAAGGATTATACAAAAAAGATATAATCTAATTAAAAAAATAACTTCTGTAATCCGGAAAGATTGTTACATCAATTCGTAACAAATTCACCATTAAAAATATTACATGATAAAATGCATTTAAAAGAAAAGTAAAAAACATTGAATCTCAAATTATTTAACTTTTTAATAAGAATGTTAGAGTAAATATTAAATTCATTTACATATATATGTGGAGCTGATCAAGTATGGCAGTAGCTCAATAACTATATTTTGTCTTTAATTAATTTTAAAGTTTAATTGTTCATAATTATTTACATAGTATTTACAAATTATTATTTGAAATTTCTCGTCTTCAATGTGTAAATCGTCTTATAACAAACACGATGCGTTATCGTCTTGCATCTCGTCATTTTTAACATGGCGTCCAGCGTCTAACAACTGGCTGGCTCCCAAAACACTGAGAACACTCCTAGGCATGCGCAGTACATTTAATGGAGTGGTTTGGAAATAGCGGCTGGCACCATATATATATATATATATATATTACAATCAACACTTAAAAATCAATTAAAAAATTGAAACCATATGAATATTATAACATTAAATCCCATTTCAAAATATCAATGGCGAGTATAGAAGAAAAAATTCCAACGTTTTCAAACAAAATTAAAAAATTATAAAATAAAAATTTATAAAATATCCAAGTGCAATCTCGGACTTAGGACCGATAAGTGGGGTTAAACTAGTTTGATAGCGCCAACCTTCCCCCTATTGCAACTTGTGGTAAGTTAATCGGAAAATATCCAATTCTCAAAAAAGCCTACAAATGTATGAATACACTGGTATATAAAATCTTAATGATTCGCATATAAATTTTAAGAACAATATATATATATATATATATATATAATTATTTATTTAATCCCTAATAACTTTTTAATTCTTGATGGTCCATTCCTTCAGGACCCGCGTTTAAATAACAACTAGCTACCCGCCTAACGGGAATATTTTGAACTATATCTATCCATCAATAGGCAGGCTCCGTCCGCGGAGATCATGTGACTTTTACTTCCGATTACCGCTTCGTATATAAACTGTTATTTCTGGAAAATCCGCCCTCTTTCTTTTTGTGTCTTTATCGTGTCTTTTACCCAGCTGCAGCTGCGTGTGTGTATTTTTATGCTGTGTTCAAGATGTTTGTGTGTCTCTACACGTTCAATAAATCAGATTTATCACTTCAAAGGACTTCTCGTTAATGCCATCAAATGAAGCATCAAGTATAAAAAATAATCATCGTTGAAGAATTATTACACTCGCCAAATTATAATATTCGAATTATTATTATTATTATTATTATTATTATATATGTTTATATAGCTATAAATCCCTAAGTAGAACTATTCAGAACAGTAACAAATATTAGCCACATTAGTACAATAGCAAAGGAACCAAAATGCAGGTTTTAACATATTTTTTGTCAGCCTACCTTCACCTGTAATTTACCTATACTACTGTGGAGAATTCGAGTGGTAGGTTTAGTTACTTTTAAATTCCATCATTAGGTAATGGGTGTAAGAGATGTAATATGGATGAGGCATGTTCTTGTAGACAGACAGATACTCTATTTTATTACTTTTACACACTTGATTAGACAACGACGCACACACAAACAGAAATAGAAATCTTGACAATTTTTAGCGTAGCGACATGGTACATATAAGCGGCAGCAGGCAATTTTTACCTGAAAAAGAGGTTTTTACGCGAAACGCCAACCGGAAGTTCCAAAACTCACATGACTTCTGTGACAGGTTCTTGTGATTGGTGGACTGCTATTGTACGATGTGGCTTTCATAATCACTACTCTAAACTTGCAAACTGCATAAATTTCTAGTTTTAAAAGTCCTAGATGTTTCTGACCATTACGAATTAAAAAGCCCTCAAGAGAAAACTAACGTGAATTACTACATATATATATGTGTAAGATCATGGCCGATGGGGCGTCATTTTGCTTATTTCATTATCCAGGTTGTGGTTGTTGTAGTAATGAGGAATTATTCAATTCATAGAAACATCTTTTTATAATTAGCATCCAGACTTAATTGATGATCACACACACACATATATCATATATGTGGATAACAGCATTTCGACTTAACATAAAGCAGCATGAAGGTAAAAACAGGAAAAAGACAACATGACGAAGACAAAGATAAAGAGAGGGAATTTTCAGAGTTTTGACTATTTATATGAAACGGCAATCCGCCTGACTGCCTCTTATGGAGGCCATAATTGGTGGAAATCTATCGTTCGATAGTCTCTGATGTAATCTTACTTTTAAAAATGCAAGCTGTTAACTTTCAAGATGCGATTACGATTAAATCCCGTCAGGCGGGCAAGTAAAATTTATTTACGCGCGAGAGAGAGTCCTGAAGGAGAACACCATAAAAAGTTATTGAAGAAGAAATTATACATATTTATATATTTTTCTTATTATTCTCTGTATTATGTGTCAGTTAACGCCATAATACAGAGATTTAAAACAAATTTCAGTCTCAATATATTATTCAACATTTATTTATGGATCAAAATAACATTGATGGCGAAAAGATGAAATAGAATTCGATGATGTGCCTGAAACCGTAACGGAAGACGAACATGATGAATTTTTCATGTTATCCACAGTAGCGTACACAAATTTTACTTATGGATGTGAGAAGAGTTACATTCTAAAACACGTAAACGAAAGCGCCGAGAGATAATCTCTATGGTAAAAATTAGATATTTGTTGGTCAAGGTGGAAGGAGTTTAACTACTGCTGGGGTGGATTATGGAATGTTGGCACGAGTCGGAGGGTTTACGAAAGCAAGTTACTGTGTGTGTTTTGGGAGTGAGGAGGTTTTTGGCCTCGAGTGAAGCGGTCAGGGAAAAGGGAGTCCCTTGTTTTTGGAAGCGTGGGGCGCTTGACCGGGATTTGGTCTTAAGGAAAGCGAGTTAATTTGATGGAGAACCGACACTTGGCATGCGGCTTGCTGTACCAAGAATAGAGTTTCTTGGGAGTGCTTTAACACGACAGACAGTTTTTGTTTGATTGTAGTGATAATCAAGATAATTGTGTTTAAATTGATTATATTGAGAGAAGTGGCTGATTATATGGAGAAGGGTCTGTCAAGAAGATTTGGTAACGGTTTTACATGAAATGGGAGAAGCCGTTGACCCCTGGGAATCCTAGAGTTGAGACAAAAACTATTGCTAGGTAAAGCGTACTTAGAAGATCAAGAATTCGTCTGCGATTTCTTAGATACTATGATAGAGGATAGAATGGAAAAAGAAGAGAGTAGAAAGAGAGAAGAGTGTAGAAAGAGAGAAGAGTATAGAAAGAGAGAAGGAGAAAATCGAGTTAATTGGATGGAGAACCGACGCTTGGCGTGAGGTTTGCTGTACCAAGAATAGAGTTTCTTGGGAGTGTTTTAACACGACAGACAGTGTTTGTTTGATTGTAGTGATAATCAAGATAATTGTGTTTGAATTCATCATATTCAGTAGTTGATTGTATGGAGAAGGGTAGAAAGTAATTGAGAAGACATTACAACACCTAACTCTAGTGGCATAAAGGAAAAATATTAGGGCCCCTCATTAAATTCAGGTCTTGGTTCCTAATCTCGACTAATGCAAAGTACAACTTAAAGCCCCCTTGACCCCCCCGGAGATGTGGGGGTTGAGAGAGTGTACGTTACGCCATGGCTCAAGCCTCACTTTTGTGTACGCCACTGGCTTTCCAACAATGAAAGTTCATAAGGTATGTCATTTCTTTGAAACAAACAGAAAATGTATATATGCAGAAATCTTTTCTTATACTCACTGTAACAAATGCGATGGGTACGATCCCACCCTTCCATTCACATAAAATTTTATAGCTCAGAGAAGGTGGCTAGGAGACAGTGCACGTGGCTTTGGGGTCATTGTTTATTGTTTGGCCTCGGATCCACGCCAACTCTCTGACTGGAAGTCATAATGGACATAGGAGTGCCTACCGGGTGACAATTGACGAAGCCTGTCTAACGGAGAACACTGTCACCTGGCAAATGACGAAAGAATGGCTCTAAGGTACAAAGACGGTGCGATGAACAAAATGTCCAGATGTCGGACGAGAAATCCGGCGCCAGGATATTCCAGACGGGCCAGAGAGTGTTATTGTGAGTTCCGCACGAATAGGACACTAATGAGGCCGAGGGCAGATTTTTGTAGCCTGCCAATGATAAGTGACGAGGGGCTTGTTGTGTACCCGCCCCTGGTGTTTAAAAGAGGTTTTTTTTGGAGAGATTGGGGAGCAGAGACCAGCAGAAATCGGATTCCAGTCCTAAGCAGATTTTCCTGGTGGAAGGGGAAGGAAAAGGGAAAGAACGCCGGTGGCGTGGTAGAAATTATCCAGCCTACTTCATAGAGATTTGGGCAAGTGTCCTTCGGGAAAAGAAGCGATGTGTAGTGATTGAACTCCAACGTTTAAGAGACTGAATGGGACATTTCAAAATTGCATTAATATTAATTAATTTGTTGAGAAAATAAATTCTTCTTTTATTTCTACAATTTGCTGTAAGTTAATCATCACGCTACCAGTCCACGACGTTACACCACCCTTACTTGCTTTTTAAACCTATCTTTTTAAAATCCCCCCGGCGTATAACGCGATACAGTAAATTTCGATCTCATTTTTCTGTATTAAAAAAGCATGTTATATGCCGGATAATACGGTATATTCCGTTAACAGTTATTTATGTTTAAAGAATACAATGTATTTAAAAAAATAACTTTTAACATGTATTCTTAATACTAAACATCTGGAACAATTGACTATTTTAACATGCTTTGTCATTCAAACAACCATTCTCCATTCGGATTTAAAAACAAAAATTTAACCTTGAAAGTTTTATTGAACAAAACTGAAGATTAAATTATTTACAATGCTACAATGCGGTTACATGATTCTTTGGCTATAATTTTATTCAAGACAGTTCACAACAAACCGACACCCGGAACTTAACAGTTCCGCTGTCATAGTGTGTGTGAGGAGTAACGCACTTTTAACTTAAACACAACAGTTAAGTATAAAAATCTACTTATGATATAGCGAAGAGAAAATGACTAGAATTATAACATAATCTATTTCAAAAAGGTTTGCCACATTAAATTTCCTGGATCAAATGATTATAAAACGAGAGATGTCTCTTGGTATTTCAGAATAAAAATTATACGCGAGAAAATTAAATTTTTAATAGGATTACTTGCATGCTTTGAATTTTTTTTTTTTTTTTTAACTTCACCATTTCAGTACACAGTTAATATAATTTGATTTCAAGCTAAACAAGAATTGTTTGAAAAATGTTCGAAGACATTGTTTCATTTTCCGAAAAAAAATAAGTAAGGCGACAAAATTCAATTCTCATGTTACGATGGCTTGGCCGAAACGCATTAAACGGATATTAGGAAAGATACAAATTAAACCACTATTTATTGAAAATTCGTAAATATAATGATCTTGTTTCATAACAAAGACTTTGACGGATTAAGTCGATGCTGTTGAAAATGATGAATAAGGGTTAAGAAATACAATATAATTTTTTTTTTTATAAGAACACCCCCCATTTTTGCTTACCAGATGTATTACATAAAAGACAGGTTATTGTTTTTTTTTAAATCATATTTCAAAGTGGAATCTAGAACCGTAACAGCCTGGTTGGTAAATTAGTAAACTAAGAACCATGGTTACTAGCGGCATTAATAGAAACTACATCAGAGGTGTTGGCGACAAACATCGTAATTTTGCACCACAGGCAAATGCCAGGCGAAACAACATTTAATATGGTATTTCTCACTGTCCTAAACACCATTCCACGCCTTTTTAAAACTTAGAGGATCACTTAAAACAAACGTGTGACAGAAAAAGAAAGTTTTTCTGAAAAAATTTCTACTTACCATAAAATCCGGCGTTTTAACAGAAAAATTAAGGTTGAAATTTACGGGTGCTCGTTAGACGCCGGGTATAAAAATTAAAACTAATGAGAAAAAGACTGATAAACTGATGACTCACGTGAGATGAAATGACAACAATAATCCATCAGGAATATATAACTTACCTGAAAAGAAAAGAAAATACGATAAATTTGATTGTTATGTAATATAAAATCAAACATAACATAATCGCATTTTTTCAGAAAAAAAATAAAATAATCTTTAAAACATGCTAAAATTACATATGAAATATATTCAAATATCTTGGAACACACAACATTATATATAAATACCGTAAAATCCGGCATATAACAGGCATTTTTAATACAAAAAATGAGATTGAAATTTATGGGTACGTGTTGTACGCCGGGTATAAAAAAAAGATAGCTTAAAAAAAATAGGCTTCTACATATTTTAAAATACCGTTTATTTAAAAGAAGTGAGACATATTCCTTATGAACTTAAAGGGTTATAGTTCTAGAAATGTACTATTTTTTTTTCTGAAACTTTTGGAATAATACCTCGAATAAATGACTTCAAAACATCAGAGCATTGCGCATATACATTTCAGGTTTATTCGTAATAATTTATATAGTTTAAAAAAAACTAAAAAACACGCTTTTATAGTGAATTGAACTAAAAAGTAAAAAAAAAAATCTTAATAAAGAATAAAATGATTTACGAGGAAATTAATGTCATTGGGGTAAAAGCGTTATGTGCTCTATATCAATTGTTATAATTTCTTACTAGTTCTCTTCCGAAATGCTGAGTTAATGTAAAAATGTAGTACAAAGCACCCCACGCTTTTACCCCAATGACATTAATTTTCTCGTTAATTATTTTATTCTTATATAAAGAATTTTTTTTTTTTTACTTTTTAGTTCGATTCACTATAAAAGTGTGTTTTTTAGTTTTTTTTTTAAACAATAATTTATTTTTCATTTTTTAGTTAGATCTACTATAAAAGCCTGTTTTTTTAGTTTTTAAAACTATCATTTATTCTTTGTTGAATTTCTCTAATAAAAGTGTTTAAGAAGAAATATTAAATGTCAATCGTATTATCACCTTTTTAAAGTATTGCTATAGTGTTATTCGCATCATCACTTACTTCTAAGCGTATTGCTTTATCAAAATAAAAAAAATATTTAGCAGTTAGAACATAAATTTATCACCTTTTAAACGTATTTATGTAGTGTTAATTCGTATCATCGTTCTAAACATATGGCTTTACAAAAATAAAAAATATTTAGCAGTTAGAACATAAATTATTTTTATTCACATACACGAGTCTTTTTTTCCCCTCCCTTTTTCACATAAAGAACACTTTTTTTTGTTTTATTTTTATTAACCAGAGCCTATTTTGCGGTTTTAGGGTTGCACCTTAATCTTTTAGTTGCTAAATCTGGAATTAGTCGCCAAATCTCGTAAATCCTTAAAATCCTTAATTATTAAAATCCTGATAAGGACAATGAAACAAAATTATGAAATTATTGTATTGTCATGGGTCCTTGACAAGTGTGAGAAATTTCGAATTAATCTGACCTTTTAAAGTGGGTAAAAATCGAATTCTAAGATTCCATTACATACAAGTAAAAATTATAAAAACGTGTTAAAAAAGGGGATGTGCGTTATATGTCGAATATACCTAAAAATTAAAAATTGCAGCTTGAAAGTGTAGGTGTGCATTATACGCCGGATTTTACGGTATTTTAAATTATGTCATGTGTTTTAAAGAAACGATATTATTATCAAATTGAATATTTTAATAACACTTGAATAAAAAAATGTTTTATTTTAATTAAAAATCAAAAAGACTATATCTGAGATCGTATTGAAATTTTAATATTTGACCAAAAAACAAAAACAAAAAAAAATATGAAAATATATTGCTTGATAAATAAATACTGATTTCTATAACAGAAAACATACCTTTCCTAAAACAACGCAAATGGAAGATTTTAAAACTAATATTAGTTTTATTTAACAAAAGGAATATAGCCAGAGCGTGTGATGAGTCTGTGGTGAAGTTATTTATTCGAAAAATAGAATGAATGTTATCAAAAACACATCAGCTTAGTCTCAAAATCGACAGGCAATTTATTTTTCCAAAGAACAAGCTTTAAAAAAAATCGGAACACTCCAGAACCCTAAATGGAACATTCAAAAAAAATTGAACAATCGATCTCAATGTCTTAATATATATTCCACAATACATATCCATGAATTACAAATGTTTCGAAGCATTTTTCACACACAAGCAGGCAAATCCTTGCGTATAAAATTGACTTTTGAATAAACAGCCAATAAAACACATTCAAACAACAAATAAATACACAGTTTTATTTTTAAGGAAAAAATGAACAAGAGCAATTTATTCATGTATAAAAAGAAGATTGCATTTTATTGGTTCCCTTTCCTATCAAAATGGATGCTCCACAGAAAAGATAATCTTACTTTTCTTCAACAGATTTGAATCAAATTTTTTAAAATATTTTTATCAGAAAATGTGAAACCCTTCTAAATGAAATATGCGAAACTCGATAATCATAGCGGATGTTTTAAAATGCTTCGACGAATTTTATGTGGAACGTAATATAGCACTGGATAAAACAAAATCGTAGAATAATTCTTTTATTTTTAATTATAGATATTAATGAAAAAAAAATCTTCATTTTCGCAAATGTTTGATTCTATATTTTACAGCTAAAATCTAATAAAGCCCCCAGGATTCTACAAATGTTATCAGTCATTATAGTTTAAAAACACTCAAAAAGTTTGTACTAACACAACATAGAACCTCTCATTAGTTAAAAAATTGGAAAGAAAATCTGAGGATGAAACGTAATAGTCCCTTCTCCCAGGCACTTGAACAAAATCTAAGTTTTAATGTGGAGCACCACTGCCTGACTTCCTTTATCAAACCTGTCCATGGACTCCAGGGGGGGTCACGTTCCATTCTAATTTAATGCCCAATACCAATAAAATGTCTGACCATCCCTAACTTCTTAAGCAATTGGCTGTGGAGGTGATTGATGGGATTCCACTGGATGCAGTCAAGATCTACACTGATGGCAGTAAGGGAGAGACAAACACTACTGGCAGTGGCGTTTCAATTGAACTACTTGGCCGCATCACATCAAAATTCAGAGTAAGGTTAATTCAACAAAATTCCATCTCAAATTTAAATTACGGTATTTGGTGTTGTTGGTTTGTTGCGCCTTGTACGCCTAAGATTGAGGGTTCGACCCTGCCCGTATGTCGTATAATTATGCAATGTGTAAAAGATCCCTTGAGTGCCTGTTTGGCTTGGGTTCTCTCGGCAAAATTAAAGTCCTAAGTATAGTTCATTTTCGTCAAAGCTCAAGTGGCTCCATCTGGGGAGGAAACTGGGCGTCAAAAATACCTGCGGCTATTGGTATTCCACCAATATGGAGCTGCACTAAAAAGAGATACTAGCTCCCAGGGAATGTGCTAGGTCTGCAATGGTAAAAAACCAATCCGCAGCCCATTTGAAATAAAAAAACCTACTACATTCTTAAAAAGTAATGAAGGGTTTCTGTGGAATTGCATTGTTTCCTAATTTTGAAAATCTTTTACGCTTAATTCAATCGTTCATTTGTAAATTTTGAGATTTTTAAAAATATTTAGTTGATTTAATTTATACCTTACGTTTACAAATTCAAAATGTTTGTAAGATGGCATCTTTAAAACTATTTTCCTTAACGAAATAAACATAAATTTCTAGCAAAAAATTAAAAGTGTGTGCGTTTTTCTTATGGGGAAAGGGTAATTTAAAATTTAAGCCTTTTGTGTATCAAACCCCAGTAGACTTTGAGTTAACAACATTTGTTTTAAATCTTTGTCCAGTGATTAAGAAGTTGATTTAATATTGCTCATTATTAGATACTTATTCTCTAGGTAACTTCAAACGCTACGTGATAAATGCTTTAATCTGCCACACCTATACTACTTGATGGATTTAAGACGGACTTCAAAACCCACTCCCAAAAGAGGTTCTACTTTATCTAAATTTATTAACTTTAGTCATTCCACACACAACGTTACTGAAATGCTACAATCCATATCTTTAAAAAATACTTTTAAGACACTGCAGCTACAATGAAATACATAAATTCACTTATCTCAGCTAATCCGCCCTAAACGGATTTAAACGATTTGTATGAATTCAAACTTTGCATGGCAAAGTTATTAACATAAATTAATTAATAAGAACGTCAAATTCCTTTCACTACAAACAATCGTACAATTATTGATTTAATTTTTGTATAAACGTTAAGCTTCACTTAATTTTTATAGTAAAGTAATTTTACGTTTATTTTATAGAAAAGTATTTTTTATTTGTTGATAGCATATATATATATATATATATATATAAAACACTCGAGTGTAACACAAAAGTCGAAGAGATATATAGTTCCGTAATATAAAAATTGTACTTTAGTACATAGAGAAATAAAATGTGTAACCGTAATAACCCTTAAATATATGATCCATAATAACAAATAACACATAAAACTATCTTCGAAATGTCTCAGATCAATTGTTACGATTCGTTTACAAATCCCTAATATATATCAAATTTGATATATTATGTACAACTGCAATTCATTTTTGCAACTGATCACGATTTTAATATTTTATAATCCTTTTATTTAAAAATCTTGCTATTATTGTATAACATTCATATATATATATATATAAGAGAGTTGTTGAGAAGATAAAAGTTCATTGATATGCACATAAAAAATAGTCTCAATACAAATATCAATATAAATACATACCGCAATAAACATAACATATGGACATAATATGAAATCCACCGAGAATGTTATGCCATACACAAAATATATATTGTATTAACTCGATTCTAGGCCACCACCCCCCTCCAAATTCTCTACACGTTTTTGAGAAAAAATAAAAAAAATTGTGTAAAAGATTTATCAATATCTAATACTTAAGATTTTTTTAAAGATTTTAATGTGAAATAATAAGAAGTTGATAATTGATTTATTTAACTGATATTAAAATCTATCAAATACATATGTGTACCTATAATTACTCTAACTGTCAGTATCATATTTCGAAAATGATTCTTCACTCCCATTTTCACAGCTGATTTCGGAATTGGTGCTGGTGTTGCCATTTTCCCCCACGATGTCGTCTTCCATTTTATTTTATGCATTTGTTATGCAACAACTTTTTAAAAGAATGTGTTACAGAAGAATGTAAAAGAATTTTTAAGACTGATGAAAATTTACAAGTAAAAATTATATCATTTTACTTACGCCACTGACTTATATTTGTTTCATTCGTGTCAAATTTTCAGAGGAAGATGCTTTGTTTTCGTTTTTCCAGCATATAAAATTGCCTCCCTTTTTATTCTTGCGTCATGGTTAACTCGATGCTATTACCGATATATTTGATGTTTAAGCAATTTAAAAAAAGCATATTCAAAAAAGAAAACAAATTCCTAAATACGAGCGAGCAGCCAACGATGTTTAGGATACATAGAATACTGGAGATAAACTACGGAATGGGATAAGTCATCGATACAAGTGGCCAGAATGGATGGTTATATTTTCCTTTTGAAAGGGGTGGAAACTCAATTTCAACCATCCAACAAATGTGTACATAATAAAGATTATGTTGCCTTTTAAGCATATCATAGATTTAAAAACAATTTAAATAAGGAAGGTTAGTAATCGCGTAAGAAATAATTCATTTTACGCTATTTTCTGTAATTTCTTTCAACAAATGACAACATTTCATAGAAAAACTCAATACACGAAATAACTTTTTTTAATTATCATGGATCAATTCCTCATAATGATAACAGTAAAATAATTCCTTGTAGTTTCTAGTCGTTTCATTTCGTTCCGGGTTTATGTGCTCTTTTTTTTATTCCTTTTCTTCCTAAGATCCTAATGTTCTTGTCCAATGAATGTAGGGATTAATCGGCAATATTAGTAAATGATCAAAAAAGTATACGTAATAGTGTTACTTTCTCAGTTCAGCAAACAAAAGAAATTCCGAAGTATCATTGGACCGAATCCAAAAGCTGCAATGACAAAAAATATTTGGATATTACAGGACCACAGCCTAGTCTTTATAGTGAAAATGTGATAAATATACATTTAATGAATATGAAATTAATTAAAATTGCACATGCTACGCCACAGTTATTTCAACAAAATGAAAAAAAAATTACTTGCATCACAAATCTGTTAAAGCAAATACGTTATTAGTTATTATCGAAATCAGGAATTGCTTGCTGTAATTTTTGATGTTAACTGATGGACATATCTTATAGATATAACCGATCACAGCACTCAGATTAAAGAAATTTATGGTTAATACAATGCAAAATTATTTTCATTTTAAGTCATTTTTTTTTTAATTTCGAGGGCACTTATAATAATATTCTAGTATTCTTTGATATTTTTTTTTTCTTTTTTGAAAAAATTTTGATGCTATAATTTGAAATTTACGATTTTTTTAAAATTTTGGTTACTTAAAGAGTTTTTAAATGTTAAATGTTGTGAGTGTTTTACTTCTTTTAATTGACATACATCTGCTATTTTTTAAGCCGTATATGAATATGTGGATAAGACTTTTGCTCCCTTCTTTAGATTGAAACATATCTCAGCAGTGGCGTAACGGAGAAAATTAGCCCCCCGCCTGCATACTCAGGTTTTGGGCCCCAAGCCCAAATGCGTACTTCACGTCAGTCAAGCTTTAGGCCCCCTACAGTCCCTGTTCCCTCGCAATGTGGAAGTTGTGGGAGTGTACGTTACGCCACTGTATCTCTCAAACATTCATGACATTCTGGATCAGATCTTTGGAGATTGAAGAGTATAATATTGAACTTGAAAAATTGGTGCCAGGTTAAAATAAATGCTTTGGCAGCTACGGCAGCACACTAATAAATAGAATAAGGTACTGTAACTTTGTAAAAGTTTTTGAGTACCGTAAAATCCGGCGTATAACGCGCACTTAGAACACAAAAAATAAGATCAATACTTCAGGGTGTGCGTTATACGCAGAATATAAAAACGATAGCTTTAAAAATAACATAAGAGTTCTTATTCATTACTTCTACATGTATCGAAAAACTGTTTATTTAAAAGAAATAACTTGTCTTATGAACTAAAAAAAAGGACTGTAATTCTAAATTTATACTATTTTTTCAAAAGTCTGGGATAATACCTCTAATAAATGACTTTAAAAAAATATGAGCAATATATATTAATATTTCAGATTTCTTCGTAAAAAATGGGATGCGCGTTATACGCCGAATATACCTAAAAATTTAAAAAAAAATCATCTTGAAAGTATAGGTGCGCGTTATACGCCGGATTTTACGGTATATTTACGAAATGCATAAGAGAGAGTTTCAAATTACAATTCTATTACTAAAGTATAAGCCAATGATATTTTTAATAGAATTAAAGTATATTTTAAACTTGACATATTTCCTATTTGACATTTTGAATCAAATATGCATCATACATTTTAAGTACAAAGATATTACGGAAGAGGAAAAATATAACTTGCAAGATGGAATCTAAGTAATAGTGTCACTTCTAATTTCATATATGCTGCAGAGCATTCGAATCCATAAAAATATAGCACATAAAATAACCATTTCTTTGTGATTCAAAACAAATATTTTTCAATAAAGGAATAAATATAATTCTATGAAAATATTCCCGAGGGAAATATTCAGTTCAATTTTTCAAACCTATTTAACATACAAAAAACCAAACTAACTTAATTTAAATCCATATGTTAAATTGAAATTGCCCATTACTTACCTAATTACTTACAAAGAAGCCAAAAAATAATAAAATAGATCAAAATATTAACAAATAACGCTTTAGAATTGCAGAGCACTTACTTTAATCTACCTAAATAACAAATATTTTTTCTCTGAGCTGTTATGATAAATTTGCAACATTGATCCCATTCGTTACATATTTGAACACTGTTTCTTTTGCACATACATTTACAAGGTTATAAACCATAAACCATGATTTATTAAAATAGGATAGTATTTTTTCTCTACTTTAAAAAAGGAATTTTATTACCATTTTCTTAACATGTTTCAACAAAACGCTTAATATAAAAGAGAACGTTTAGAGTCAAGTGAACGAAATTCTTAATGTGACCTTTAAAAATGTAAAATAAGGAATGCTGTACATAATAACCTCTCTTTTGAAACTCTAAGTTACAGAAAGAGAAAAAAAAATATTAAAGATGCAGGGTAAAGAAAAACGTAAAGGCAGTTAAAAGAAATGACATTTATATTCCAAGGAGACTCCAGTTTTCCAAATACCGACTTTAAATATGGTAATATATCACTTTGAAAATAAAGCGCCATATGTTAGCATCCGTGTGTGGTTTAAAACTCTTTCGCAACAGCTGATGTTAAGTACGGCATGGTTCCATAAAACCGGCCTGCCCGCCTAATGAGTAAGGGTGGATAACACCACATGGTAAATAATATAAGGCGCCTGCATAAAAAAATTTACGATTTCAAGTCAAGTAAAATGTTATTTTTTCCCATCATTTCATCTCAAAAAGTGTATTCCGTTCTGATTTAAATATTAGACAATTGTCATCTGTTGCAGATGGTTTAACCAATTGCGGTGTTTTACTATTTAAATAAGCAAAAAACGTTTGGGTGAAAAACTATTTTGGAGATTGTACCGAAGCATTCTATAGGGGACAAAAAGTCGTTGCAAATAGCGCTTATAGTTTCACTTTAAAATGTGTTCAAATTTTGTTTTTCTTTTGGAACAGCTCTACTGTAACCATTTCATAATTATGCATCTACCTTCTATATCATACAGATAGATTTGCAGGAGTTGCAACTATAGTCAAAGTTTTCAATGTACTCCTATTTGTATTTTTACAACAAGAATAAAATTTTTACCATTTATCTTTTAGTTTTTTCAACGTAAATATTTTCTGACAGTAAACATGCAGCACCAAATAAGTAACCAAAAAATGTGGCTAGATGCAAATCACTGAGTTATATAAATGACTCTGAGTGTGCAGCAGTTTTCCTGTCTATATAAGAGGTTGAATTGAGAAAAATGGATGGGCGCAAATGGCCGTTTATCTATAAACGCTAATTATTAACTCTATCTCCACACCTATAGTCAGTGTCGGATTAAACGACATGGAGGCTCCCAGGCAGTCGAATTCTTGGGGCCCTGCAGCCTGATTTTGAAGAACTAACAGAAAACAGAACACGCTCTAGTGTGCCCCCAAAAAGCAAGGGGCCCACAGGCAATTGCCTACTCCACAGTGCCGGTTTATTCACTGGGCGCTTGGGGCGGACCCGGATAGGCTGGACTTAACCAGATTCTCTGGTTATAAATTTCGATCCGACAGCGCCAAGGGTGTCTGTAGATCTTCTGCGCCCAGGGTCCGAAATGAGCTTAAATCGGCACACCTAATGAGTAATCCGGCACTGATTGTAGTGGACCTAAAACTTACTGTGATTACTTGGTATTTTTGTTCACCCTACTAAAGTAGTGCATCAAAATTAACACTACTTTTCGATGCCGACTCTCTGACAATTTCTAAGCACGCGATATTAGACGTTTCCTGTCAGCCTGAGAGTTATGTGATCGAGAGAATACATAGTGCAAAATACTACGTACTGCAAGAACACCATATACAATTAAACATTACACACTATATCAAAATTAACAGTACTTTTCGATGCCGACTCTCTGACAGTTTCTAAGCACGTGATATTAGACGTTTCCTGTCAGCCTGAGAGTTGTGTGATCGTGAGAGTACATAGTGCAAAATACTACGTACTGCAAGAACACCCCATATAATTAAACATTACACAATATACGCAATTAATAATTGCAAACAAGGTTTATCTCGAATTAATTAACCTATTACTAACTGTTCTGATGGAATTGTATTTTCCTATTATTCAAATTGTATTTTCGTTATTATTATTCAAACTGTATTTTTATTATTAATGTGCTTGATATATTCATTTACATGCTATATTTAATTTTTATTCAATTATTATAACTTACAATTTCCCCTTTATAAGTATTTTGTGCAAAATATATAGTTTTAATGTCATGTCTCTTACCAACGCCATCTACTGTATTTATCTTTCCCGCGATGGCAACATGTTGTTTACTTCGACTTGTTTGTTTAATATAATCTGCGTGGAATGTTCAGTTCCTGTACGGTCCCTCACTAGGAGAGGACCTCACCGTTCAAAACTGCTGGCATTTGTCTATATCCTTTATATTCTAAATTAAAGTTGTTAAGTTTTTAAAAGCAAGAGTCATCTTTATTAGTCCACGTGTGACGGAAACTAACATTCAATGCACTTACATTTATTGCTCAATGTATTATTTCTGCCGTAATTCAAACAAGCATTCTGCCAAAGTAAAATATTCATTAATATTGTAAAATATGTTTGAACGCTATATGTAATGAATTTGAACATGTATGAATATGAAATGTGCTAAGCATGAACAAGTATGGGCAGGTAATGTTAAAACTTGAAATATTTGCATACTTTTTGTGTTTTGGTATAACTATTACCTTTGTTTAAAGAAAAGATGAAAATGATGACATAAAAAACAAAAAATAATAGACCGAAAAGCTTTATTTCACAGTGCTGTATTTTGTGTAAATTAAAAAGATAGTAACACAAGAGTATTGCCTTTTTCGCTCTGAAATGATCTACTCTTACCCCTCTTCTGTTATACATATTAATTATTTATTCCAAACTGAATAATCAATAAGTTTGTTATAACTGAATTTTTTTATGACTAAACTATGTAATTAACTAATTTTAATTTTAATTTCAGGAAAGCGGTCTTTTACTACATTGACTCCTGTTGCTCTTCAAATTAATTTACTTGAGTGAAAATTCAGCAAAAAAAAAATGAGCTTGAAAATAAGCGAAGCTTATTTAACTTAATTCCAAAAATTCGCCCTAAAAAGATGAAATAATTTGTAAATGAAAGTTAAAGGGCATGAATGAGCTGTAAAGATTTTAGTATAAAGTTTTACTATAGTTTTGTTACAAATAAATATAAATACTATATAATATACATCTAATATATAAAAATAAAAATAGATATATTCGTAAGCTTTAACTGAGAACATGGATGATGCAAAATCAAAGCAGTATTTCGTCAGCTTTTCCCCTCCATACACTAATTCTTCCCTATAGACTTGGTACCACCTCTGATTAGGGAGACAGAACCAGTAGAATCCTAGAAAGCCCCATAAATCACGGCTTTTTGGGGAATTTCACAGTTCGCTATCTCTTCCGATTTTCCCCATATAAATATCGTTGTTCCCCTATGTCGGGTTCTTTTACCTCTTTAAAAGTATTGTAACACGTTCTACCAGTATGTTCTCCCTATGAAGGAAACCCCATACACTCCATTAAGACTTTGAATTCCATAGCTATCGTTACTGGGTCGACAAAATATGTCATATATATTATATATAGTATTATATATAATATTATATATAATTCTATGTTATTATTCTTAATACAGAATTGAATTTAAAGTGCATAATTAATTATTTGCAAAAAAAAAGGAATCATGCACATTTAAGTTTTCCTTCAAGTTGAAATTAATTTTCTCGCCAAAATTGTTTTAAAACTGTTCGATTCATTAAAATTGTCTTTACAAGAAAAATAAACACAACGAACTTTACTTATATCACTCAAAAATACAAATTGAAATAAGGATTAAATCCTTTGCGAAACTAATACGTTAAATCCTTAGAAATTTAGAAAGAAAAACAAAACAATTATTGTACTTTCCTTAATCGTTAGATTTTCAAAATAAATAAATAAGGTTTATTTTTCAAAAAAATATAATAACATTTAACACGTTTCCAGCGCCCTCAAACCTTATTTCTACTTTTCACGAGAAATAAAAAAAAAATAAGTGCTTTTTTGTGCGGCAAAAAAAAAAAAAAAAAAAAAAAAAAGAACAGAAAAGAACTGGGTCCCAATAAATCTCATTCGATTTTTTCAAAATTTTAGGTAAACGTTTTTTTTTTTTTTTTTTTCTTTCTTTTTGGTTTCATTTTAGCAGTGAGAGAAGTAAGAGTACTTAAAATAATGAAAATTGCTGCCCTGCTGTAAATGAAACATTGTATTCGAAAAAGGTTTTTAGCTGTAGTTACGATAACATTCCAAACAGAAATACAATGCAAGTAACAAATGTAAAATGTTACAAATAATTCAAGAGATCACAAGAAAAATCATTACGGTTTCTTTTCTTTCCCCCTTCCTTTCACATATAAATAATTTTTTCCTATCAATTAGAATAAGTAAAAATCATAAGTTTCTTTTAAATTGTTCAATAGAAAAAAAAATAAGATTCAGGATAATCTATTTCAGTTAATTAGTGATTAAAATACTCATTTTATGTTAAAATATTCGTTATCTTTGCTTTCGTTTTATGAGTACCTAATTATTTCTTGTAAGATTAGCAGATTTTTATCTTTCTATCTGATCTGCGTTGTTTTACAAGAAGAATATATTTAACATACATACGTTTAAAGCATGGAGCTTATTTGTTAGTTATATTAAAGGATCGCTAACAGTATTAATTTAAACATAACTTTTATGAGAATTACCAAGAATTAAATAAAAAATTTTACTAACCGTTATTCGATTGCTTCGCTCCGTATTTCATGATGTTGTATAAATACATACATAAATACTGTTTATATATATATATATATATAAATTATTGATACCTAAATCCCAGAATTAAGGTCCAATGGCATTGAAAAACATTCTTATAACCATAGACGCTTGGCAGGAGGAAAAAGGACAGAAGAATTTAGAATAAATTGAAAAACTATATTATACGCCCCCGTAATCCCCATCCTTCATAATGGATTTCCGTAAACCCCATTTCTAGTGGATCTCTACTCAACAAAATAAACACGCTTGCTAAATTTCAAGACAGGGTCTAATAATTCAAAAACGGATTTGTTTTTATTAATATGCCCCCTAACTCCTTAAATTTCGATTTATGTAAGACTTAGCGGATGGCAACGTAAATCAACAAAAGAAATATGCGTACCAAATTTCATTACTGTAGGTCTAGCAGTTCGAAAACGGTAATAGTAATAGAAGTAGTAGGAAGAGAATTTCATAGTGGCATTGTAATTGTGCACGCTTGAGAATCTACTGTTTAGTTTACGAAAATGCAGTAGTACAAATTTATCGTAGAAAGAATAGTATTAGGATCTATTACTTTAAAAATAATTAGAGGTTATATGAAGGCCCAGTGGCAGCTTATCGCGCTTCCACGCCACACGTCCGGGGTTCAAACACAGGGATGGGCAAGGTCGACTCAACCTTTTATCCCTTCAGTGGATCGACAAATGAGTACCAAGCTTGCTTGGGAACTAAACACTGGGGGTTTTGCGTCAGACTGACCACCTGACCAGAACACCTGCTCATGCACCTCAGTGCCAAAGATCAATAAAACTGAGATGGGGACAGTATAGGCCTTGACCCTCTATGGCCTGTTGTGCCAATGAGTTTCTAAATAGAGAGAGAAAGTTCAGATGTGTGTGTGTTATATTATTTATGGGTAAATGAGTATTATATGTTGTTATACTATTACTGAGCCAATTATTTTTAGTTTTATGATTATTGATTGAATTTTATTGCCCATAATCAGCAATATTGTTTAGAAGTAAAAATTTTTGATTCATTTAATTACATTTTACGTCACCTCCTCGTAGTTTTTAAAAATATGCATTCCATTTTTATTATTCTAATTAATTTACAAAAATTTAACATAAACATTTGTATTTAACCTTTCTGAAAGAAAATATCAGTCAAGCACCTTTAATTAAATTTTTAAGAGGCTCGCAGAAAATTCAATAAGAAAAATAACCAACCACAAATTAAAACTTTTTAATCTTACTTATCGATCAGTAATTTGTTCTCATTTTTACTCTAAATACCGAAGAACAAAAGCTTAATAAGTTATTAAATTAGGATGCGGGGGAACAACGTTTTAAAAGAAAATTAAGAATGAATTTTTAAAAGGCTTTGTTAATGCGACATTAATAATTTAAAATTATTTATAAAAAGCATGCTTAAAACTTAACATGTAACTCTTTGAGTATTTTTATTTCAGAACAAAAAAAAAAAAGAAGGAATGTACTAAAAATGATCTTAAATTTTTTAACCTATACAAGATATTAATTGCATTCCATCACAGTTTAATATGCGAGCAGGATAAATTTTTTCCCTCATTCACCTACAACATTTATTTTTATTTAGAGAAATATTTGTTAACAACGACTTTTCTTTATTAGTTTTTTGGGAACACATCTTTGGTAAACATAATCTTAAGACTTCAGATATAAAGTTAATAACGAACCAAGCGAAATCATCTTTATCAGAAGTCTTCAAGCCGGGTTCTGCAGAATCGTAGGTTTCCTGAAACTTTCACAGGGCTTTTGCAAAATGATCACTATTTGCTTAAGCAAAACGCCAAAATTTTAGTAAAATTTTAATTTTTATTAAAGACTGAAATTTTAAAGGTAGTTTGACTGTAAAAATTAATATAAATAAATGTTTTATGGAAAAAAATAATCTTGAATTTCGTAAAAGTCAAGTGTTTCAAGCATGAACGGATCAATCAGAGGGCTTGCCAGTAAAGGAGAAGGAATGATTTATCGACATTTCAACAGATTCGACGGTGAAGTTGTGATAGATTGGCACCTTGTCTTCCATGATCCGAACAGTCTATTTATTTATCCCACAATGAAAAGACACAATTTCAACTAATAATAGTAAGAGATTGTCTCAGTGCTAATCGCAAAAGTGGAACGACGGTAAAACATGAACGATTAGGAGACTATCAAACTTGATCTTTACCTTATACAGGATCTAAACCATCATCCGATTTAATCTAATATCAATTTAATCTCAGCGAACTAACGTCACTTTAAAACTTCCTCCTAATGAATTCTTAATCACAATAATTCAAATATGATACCTTCAGCAACAATCTCACCTGATTCGAGTAAATCTCCTCTCCTGCTCTCTATTCTAGCTAGAAAACTTCGACTATAAGTAGTAAGTTAATTTGAATATCACGATTTTCTTCTTCCGAAGGGCTGGTTGTGAATAACGCGAATTGACAGCCCAAAGATTTCTCAAGAGGATTAATTTAAGGATCGCGTAGAAATCCGTCATAAAATTTCAATTAAAGCAGGAATAGCTTCAATTTTTTAGATTGCAAATGAACAGACTATGGAGAACTTTCACACCACTGTACATACTTTATTGCCATTCCCTGAACAATGTGTTTAAGTTAAAAATATTTCTCAACGAATGTGATAATGAAAAAAATATAGAAACAAATTAATGCATAATAATAAATGCAGAATAAGCAGATAGCTTTCACATATACTAAAAAAATACAAAGAGATATAGCCTAGTCATTATATAATAATGCAAAGGTAGAGTACACCTGCAGCTCGAAATTAATGATTACAATATATGAATTTTACGTTAAAAATTTTTAATAAAAAATACAGTATTTCTTTAATTGTTTTTACTTGAAGTTGATCTACTTTAAATATTATTTTTAGATATATTTTTAAGGGACTTTTTTTTCCGATGGGGATCCCCAGAAACACTTTATACTTTCAAGTGTCGACAAAGTTTGAAAACTACGGATCTACGCAATTATCAAAATTTCCTGAATATTAAACAAATTTAACAAAGAGACCTAACTACCGCCGTATCAGTGATACGGGCCCCCAAACTACAGGGGTCGTTCGTGATATATTCGAATATCGTGAATATATATCGAATTCGATATATTGGAATATATAAAATCGTGAAATATTAAACGGATTCAAAAAGGGCTCTCAAAAATGTTCGATACAGGTCCCACTCAGGACTAGCTACTCCATTGTTTAAACAGCAACAAAAGAAAAAGAGTACAAAACATTTGTGAGTGCTGTACATACAAATTAAGAGTTATTGCAAAAATAATGAATTTCAACAGCAAGTTATTGATTACAATATGATGAATCAGCAGCTTAAAACTCACACTTCGAATGGAGACTCGCAAAAAAATACACCAAATATACAAGACTATTTATATGAATCCTAAACATGACTCATCCAATAGAAAATCAAAGCTTAGACGACCCTAAAATGATAGCAAATGAAAAATAATCCATTCAATAAGTCAAGATTCTCCATAAAGCCTGGTAATGAAACACATAGCTCATACTCTGGTCTATCCTAACAGCGACAGAGTGTCTTTTAGGGATGTCACTGAATACAAATTTATTGACTCCTCTTTAGTGAGAAATTGAGTCTGGAGTTTATTGCTTTCCACGACATTAGATACACTAGTGAATCAATTCCCGACCTTTTAACTCTGGTTCGCTTCGTTGAAAATTTTATTCGCGTCTTTGGCTGCGTAGGGCATCGGGAGGTTACTTACTTAGACACACTGAAGGTGACTTTGTGCCGCGTAGATATTGGTGACGCGAGTAAAGTATTTTATTACTCCAAATGATAGTGCTGAGATTCGATTGTGCCTGAGTTGAAGCGATTTGGGATTTGAATTTTGAAGTAGAAGGGACTGATAATGGGTGAAGTGTGTAGAAATGTTTTGGGTAAGTATGCAGTTAATGACGGATACGCTTGTAGCGAGATAATTTTGCTTTAAAGCTTGAGAAAAAATGTGTTTAAAAAAAAGTGAAAAGAAATAAATGGAATACATGTTTTTAATGGAACTTCTGTAAATTAATATTTCATTTAGTTTAATCAAATCTATACAGTAAAACTGAATTTCAAATTTATTTATATGACGACTAGTTTAAGTCATCAGACCCAATGCTTTCCTTATCTCCGTAATGTTAAAAATGTGAGATCAAAATTAAAGAATATTTTCAATTTAATGTCAAATCAACTGACTACTTCGAATTTTACACTACTTTTTGGTGCATTGCTTGCATTATTTTAATATCATTATTTAAATAAGCGATCTTTTATATAATTTTTTTTTATTTTTAAAATTTTAATCTGGAACAAAAGTTTTTGAAACGAGGAAAATTGATTCATATTTTAACCCATAAAGTTTTGAATAACTTTTTTGATAAAATATCCAATAAAAATTTGTATTTGTAATCTATTATATTTCTCATATCTTGTAAAAAAATACTGAACTAGATTGTAAAAAGTACCAGACACGGTATTATTTTTAATCAAAAGGGCAAAAGATGATCAAACTAAGTTGCATGAAATTTGCTTATTTCCTAGTATACCAATAAACTTTATGTAATTCAATTTAAATAACCTTTATTTAAATGATAAAACCCACATTAAGGGGACCTCTCTTAACTATCGTAAAATAATTTTTTAAAGAAAGGAAGTTTAAGAAGACATAAAAACATACTCGTTGTGTACGGTTTCCTATCATTTTAAAATTGAATTATATTAATGTTTACAATTAGCACATGAAAATTAGGCTCAGAGTTTCGTGCTATTTCTTGTATTCAGAGTTTTTCACAGAACTTCGTAAAGCTCGATATTATTTTTAGGATAAAGAAATAACACAGCTCAAAAAAATGTTAATCTAGGATAATTACTGTATTTATGAAAGTGGCACAGAAGGAACATAACATTAGATCCACTGATTTATGAGGGGCCGTTCGTTGTTGCTTAGTAGTCATGTTCACGTGGCCAGCGAGTCAAGAATTCCGGCCCTGATGCCACTGAAGATTCGCTGCGTAGAAGGGTAGCTGCAAGTTAAATCCATTAGTAAGGTGACCAACCGTCCTCCTTTAGGGAGGACTGTCCTCCTTTTATAGGTCATGTCCTTCCTCGAAAAGTGTCCTCCTATTTACCCTCCTTTTCAATGATGAACCAAACATGTTTCCAGTATGTCGAAGAATAGTCTAAAACAAATATCACAGGAAGTAACAGTTTTCAATGGTGTTTTTAGACTTTATCACAAATACATTGGGCAGACATAGAAAACTGTGTTGATTTTTTATCAGAAGAAATGTCTGATATTAAAATTGTTGACAATGGTCTGTTTGAAGAAATTGGAATACTGAACGTATATTTAAATTATAATAAATTGAAACAATTGGAAAATCAGCATGCTGAAATTGATAAAAGATAGGTTGAAATACTTTAACTATTTCAAAAAGAAACGCCCTTCATTTGAAAATTTAGTTTTTTTTTATTTACGTTGTGCTGCCCTGTAACTAATGCACCAGCTGAAAGAGTCTTTTCAGTTGATAATTTTTGGACAAGTGAGAAATCAACATTGAATGTTGATATTTTAGCTGCAGTACTTAAAAGTAAAGATGAAGGATATTTTTTGCTCTGAAATTTCCGATATATTAGAAAATAATATATTGACAAACAAAACAAAAATTCATTCAATAAGAAAATACTCGCTTAAGTAAATAATTAAAAGGGATGTGAGCATAATTGGCGTATTTTTGTTTGAATTAATAAAATGTTTCATATATTTACGTAGTAACATTGTCTTGAATTTTACGTCCTCTTTTTCATTTTAAAAAAATTGGTCACCTTACCATTAGGGCTCGAAGTTCTCCTATTGGCGTGGTATGATAGTTAGGAAAGGGGTGCATGCTCTGCTGTGGCACTCGCCACTGGACTGAGATTTAAAATTACAATGTGTGTCTGCATCCAATACCCCTCGTCTTGCTATATATTGAGATACTAATAACCCCTCGTCTTGCTATATATTGAGATACTAATAAACACTTTTGTTACTAAGCACTCTCCACTGATTTATGTAAAATTATTCATGGAGAACTGGAAATGAAAAAAAATTACGAATCATCGAAAAAACCTCTCAATTAGTTCTCAAAGATGAACACCTATTACTTATAAAATCATAATTAAAACACAACATAAATATTTTATTTGTTTATTTGTTGACGTGCCAACACATCAAGATAATAGAACGTATGGATTTTTGAAAAGTGACCCCAACAATGATAAATAGCAGCAAGCAACGAAAAAAAAACATTACATACCGATTTCTTTTTATCGAGTACAGGCGTGGTAAAAATCATCAAACTGGAAAGACAGAAGACAGTTAACTAGTACACCACTAAGTGTTTTCCAGAAGTTCTTCAAGTAGTGAATGTAAGATGACTCATGCTTCACTATCATAATGCATCATCTCTTTCAGAAAGATTGACAGCTGAATTTCTTGGACAAAAATACATCAAAGTGGTAGAATATCCATCTTATTCTCCTAATAATACTCTATGTAATTTTTTTGCTTTTTTTGCTTTTTTTTTTTTTAGATACAAAAAAAAATTAAGTGAAAATAATCATGTTGGGTGTCGTTTTCATTCCGAAGATGAGATTGATGAAGCTATAAAAGCACATTTTCCATCGATTCCAAAAAATGAATGGTTTTGAAGTTTTTTAATGCTTCGAAAATTCTTCGATAGAAGTGCATTGATGGTGAAGGGAACTATTTTGAACGCGACTAAAATTTAAGTAGTTTTACTTTTCACGTTCAACTGTATCTCAAAAATTTCAGAGTGACCTCCGTACTGAAGACTCATTTGTCATTAAAGGGAAAAACAACATCGAAAAATAATTTTTTTTCTCAAAATACTATACTTGGGGTATAATTTTGAATGATGTTTTTTCTCTCTCTACATAAAAAAAAAAAGTTTTTTGTGATGCTGTAATAAATTTTTGACGTAGTGAAGATTAGCTGCAACAGATGGCACCAGGATATTTTTTTCAAAAATTTATTCTTGGCTACGAATACTTTAGAATTACATAATATACGTAAATTACAGTTTTACAATTTCAACAATGAGTAGGAACAGTTGAATAATTTGTCTTTTCAAATAAGTCTTTATAAATAATTTTTTTTTCGCTTATTTCATCTCTGATTTTTACAACTGAAGTAAATTTAAAAAATCAAAAAATAAAATTTGGAACAAAACCTTACAAAAAATAACATAAATCTCGTGCCAATGTAATACTAGAAAAAAATAAGCTCAAATATATATTTACAGAAGGTACTTACTATAATATATTCTTTTTCGTTAAATAAACTTTTTTTATTACAAAAGGTACAGTTTTCCCCCTTAAAACACAGTGCTACACATTTCTTTAAAAAGAAAAAATATTTTCCGATATCCAATCGTTTTTTACAGAACCCAAGGGGACCACAAATTTTTCTTCAGCCAACATTTACGTTTCAATTGTACCTCTAGGGAAGATTTAACAGGGAGAGTTTATATTCAAATTCCAAGAATTTAAGACAGTTATGAACCAGAACACACGATTTTGAACAATGTATCTATACTTCAAAAAATAGTAGTATAGTTTTAATAGAGAAAATGACCGGAAAAACATCAAAAATACAACTGAAGCAGTGGAAATAGTAATGTACACAAGGGTGCGGTTTGGGGCTTCGAGCCCCTCCCACAGACCAACAAATTCTGAATTTTTAGCATAAAGATATGTTTCGGTGTTTCAGTTTACGTTTTTATAAAAATGTAACATCTTCCATGAAAGAGTCTCCCATGTACGACATTCAAAAGAAATACATAAATATATAAAACAATAAATTTATTTAAATGTCACAAATTGAAGGCTGTGTTCCGTTAATATTATAGAGGACCCAAATTCCGAATATTTGTTCAGATATTAAAATACTCAAACATTAATATTATATTTTGGCTTCACTATCCTGTAGAGAATCACTTATTTTATCATACTCATTTTTATCCGAGTTGACACATTTTTAGCACGCTTTTATAAGTTTCACTTATATGTAATGTAATCTTTGGACTCGACTTTTACTCACTTTAAAAGGTCAGATTAATTCGAAATTTCGCACACTTGTCAAGAACCAATAACAATACAATAATTTCAAAATTTTGTTCCATTGTCCTGATCAGAGGATCGTCAAAAATAACTATTTTAAGGATTTTTTATTTGGTGACTAATTCTAATAACATTTCCAAATTTGGCGACTAATTGCATAGACCATTTTCAAATTTGGCGACTAATTCCAAATATAGCGACTAAAAGACCCTACCCCTGAAAAAGGTGCAACGCTAAAAATGAAAACGCTTGTTATTAATACAAATAAAAAAAAAGTGTTGTTTATGTGAGAAAGGAAAAAAAAAAAACTCCTGCATGTGAATAAAAATAATTTATGTTCTAACTGTTGAATATTTTTTTATTTTTATAAAGCAATACGTTTAGAAGTGATGATACGAATTAACATTATAGCAATACGTTTAAAAGGTGATAAATTTATGTTCTAACAGCTAAATATTTTTTTTATTTCGATAAAGCAATATGTTTAGAAGTGATGATGCGAATTAAAATTATTTTTTAGTTCGATTCACTATAAAAGCCTGTTTTTTAGATTTTTTTTTATAACTGTAATTTTTTTATTTCTTTTATAAAATGTGTTTCGCATTTTTTCTCCTATACCGTAATGCTAAATGAGCTTTCCCTTTACATGTTAAAGGGAAAACTCATTTAGCTCTGCTATACCGTAATTGTTTATAAAATATTTCGAAATTTTAAAAACACTACAATATATAAAAAAAAATGCACGAGTTACAATGTCACACATCTTTACAATAATAGACATTTTTTCAGTTCGAAGCTTCGAGTTCAAGCTCTCGTACATACGGCGAAAACGGCAACACATCAATCCTGAATCATCCCGAGTGTAGCTCGGGCACTGTGAAAATTAACACTGTACACTCAGTCTTTCCCAAATGATTTCACGTGCGTTTTTTATGGTATCGAATAATTGAAAAGTACCATTTGGTAGAAATTTCTGGAAAAAGAGGACGTCCTTCTGCTGAGAACCCCACTTCACACCCGTCTGAAAGACACTTTGTTGACTACATTGCCCCAACAGAGAAGAATACTAATCCAACACGACAGTGTATTATTTGCTGCTGAAAGAGAGACAGACAGTAAAGAAAAGTAGGTAAGAAGCAAAACATGATTCTACTGTCCAGACTGCGATGGGGTTATGTGCACTACCGTGTTTTCGAATTTAGCATACATGATCAAATTTTGATAAATAATTTCAGAATTATTTATGTAAATGCAATACAGTAGAACGTCGTTTATCCGAATCTATTGGGA
>BMAV01012593.1:334993-354712 GCA_019973955.1 Trichonephila inaurata madagascariensis
CCAGGTTCGGAAGTTCATTGTTCTCGTATCATGCTCTAACATACCGCCTATCATAATCTTTTCATTTTATCGATTTTCGGGAATAAAAAACAGTAAAAAATTCCTTAATTAATAAATAATTAGCATTAATTAATAAAATTATATATGACAAATGCTTAGTTAAATTTTGCATACTATATGCATAGGATTATAATCTATCGAACAAAAAATTAAGGGCTTTGGGGGGGGGGCAAACCCCCAACCCCCTTGTGTGCACCACTGCACTTTTGTGATACGAAAAAGTGTGTATTTATGTAATGCAAAAACCATACACGCGATTTTTCCGCTCAACCATTTAACGAAATAAAATTATCCTTGCCGAATTGTTTGTTAGATTTGAAAATATATTTTATTTTCAAAAGACTGATTCTTTTACGTGTGTATGCGTGAATGTGTTAAATATTTAATATTCCGTTGTGTGTTTCTGTAAATTCCAACAAAAAATACCAAATTTTATGGAAACAAATAACAAATTAATTCATAATGCATAAATATATCGTTAAATAAATCATTGTTTAAGCATCAACCTTTCCAAATTTTTGAAATCGACGAAACTCAGTGGCGCAGCAGCCCATAGAGGACCAAGGCCTACTGTGCCCATCTCAGCTTTCGTGACCTTGGGCGCTGAGGTGCATTAACAGATGTTCCGATCAGGTGGTCAGTCTGACGTGAAACCCACAGAGTTTAGTTCCCAAGCAAACTTGGGATTCATTTATCGACCACTGAAGGGATGAAAAGCTGAGTCGACCTTGCCCAATTGGGGTTAAAACCCCGGGCCTGTGGCGTGCGATGCGTTGCCACTCAGGCACTGGGCTTTCTCCCAGTTATTAAAACAACTTATAAAATCGTAAATGTTTTAACCATTGCTATTATATTTACAAGATTAGAAATATTCAAATTTCTGAGTTGCAATTGTATTTTTATTTTATCAATGGAGACCATGGTAAGATAGTACCAAGTGGGTACAATTAAGAGATATTTTTTTTTCTTTTAAATTTTGCGCAATCTATACGAATTGCAATTAATACATCTGAACTGAATCTGTCACGTGGTATGTTCCAAATCATTTAATCTGCATGAGGAAAAATTAACTAATTATGGATATTGATAATTACTGGTTTCTATACATTTTCAGTGAAATACGTTGAACGCGAAAGCGCTTAAGACGAAATATCGGCTTACACAAAATAATATAACGGTCCCGAAAAACTACAATGTATTTTCATGCATTTTTCATGCATTACAGAATTTCCCATCTGGAAATGAAAAAAATACGGAAAACACCAGCCGCGCAGGAGAGATTCAAGAGGGGTGTGAAATGAAAGAGATGTGGCTAACTTAGAAATGTAGAAAGGAGGATGTTAAAGATGTAGAAAGGAGGCTAACTGGGCTTTGAAATATCCCTGGCCTGTGACACGAGCATATTTTGTTTATCTAAGCCAGTGTTCCCCAAACTTTTTATCGCCGCAGACCGGTCAACGTTTGTTTATTTTACCCCGGCCCGCTGAGGGGGAGGACGTTGATTGTTTATATTTTAGATTGTTTTATTTTAACAATTTTATTTTAATTGTATTTAAACGTGCCTTCAGAATATAATATAGCTACACCAAAAATGAATATTACGTGATTTAATAAGGAATAAATATAAAGTGATTTTCATAAAAAGTAACCCAAACCCAAGAAAAATATGCCGCAGTAAATAAAATGGAAATAATTTAATGTTTATTGTGCGGACCGTTAGTATTTGATCCACTGACCGGGGGTTGGAGACCACTAATCTTAGCTACTTTCACCCTCCCCCACCCCAACAAACGCCACACAAAACATCTCATCTCTCATCAGTTGGCTTTGGAATTCGGTGACGAGTACATCGTAGCGTGAGTAAAAATCAGTGAGCCCCGCGTTTTCCTTTTCTATTTTAGAAGAATTTTTTTTTCACGAGCACAATGGCAAAGAGCTCCGGGGGAAAGCAAACTGCTATTCCGCTTGAAATGAAGATGGAGTTTCTTAAGGCTGTTGATCAAAAACAGAAGACGAAAACGGAAATGTGTAAAGATTTTGATATATTGCTAAATTTTGTGTCGAATTTCATTAGGTTCTTGTGAATGTTTTTGTTTCATTCATTTTTATTATATACATGCATATATATCTATGTAAATAAAATGTACTTCTACGAAACTTAATTTTATTGAACATGTTTTTTTTTTCAATATCTTTTTAACACGAAAAGATATTTCAGTCCCCCTCAGCTCGAATTAAACGATTTACACTGTGCTGTAAAATCTATCTATTATCTCATTCACCATACACCTTAAGATTCATTTCATTGTCAAGCAACATTAATAAAAGTTATTTATTTCATAAAAAAATTACATTAATGAATACTAAGTCATACACCAAGCAATCAGCGACATCTTTGTTGTGATTTCAAAAAATCAAATCTTTTGGGTACTCACGTATTAAAATCACCGACTAATTTCATCAAATCAAAAGACGTCGCCAAAATCCGCGACATGCAGCCGGCGATGTCTTTCAAATTGGCGAAATAGGTCGATGTTAAGCCGAACATTCACTCAAATTTCCAACATACCTTGTTTGCAATATAATTTCTAAAGAAATCGTTTATTTCAACCATAAATACATTTTAAAAATATCGAATAGAATGTATTTTTAACGCGTTAAGTTTTCAGAATCTCAAGTAAGTGCTTGCCTCTTAAAATCCTAAATTTCAAATTTACATAACTTTTTAAAATGATTTACTACATAGACAAACATCATAAATTCACTTTTTAGGGGGAGTTCACGTGTAATCATCTTTTATAATTCGATGTCTTTTTAGTGAACTTGGAAAAAAAATTTATACTGCCACTCCAAAATTTGGATTAAAAAATGCAGCATTTTTTGAGCTGATTTTTTTTTTTAAATATAGATTTATAATATTTTTAAATACCATTAACTCTCTCTCTCTCGTATAAAAAGAAAAATGAAATGCACTTCCAATCATAAAATTACAGTTTATGCTCCATAAATTATACTTTTTAGTTCAGAACCATTTCAGTCATTAAATTATTCAAAAAAGTTAATGATAATATTTCATGCTTTAATAAGTTTCGATATTGACATCATATAACTTTTTATTACATTTTTTCTACATTGGACTCATTAACTCTTGACCCTTTTTTCTAAAGAAAAAAAACAATAAAACCTATCTTCATATCGAAAGTGAAGGATTTTAGATAGAATAACTTGTTTATTGAAGCTTGAAATACTTAACAAAGATGTAAAAAAATATTAAAAATCTTAACTATTCTCTGTTCTGTAAATGGAATTATGGATTTTTTTATCCTCTTCTTTTTAATGAACCTTATTTTTAACTTCTGAATACAAAGTGGTGGTAATAATTCTGTGGAAGAGAAGCGCTTTTTACAATACGCACGAATTAACAAAATTCCCCTTTTGTTCAAAATCATAACGTCTTCATTATTCTCGAAGCATCTTTGGTTTCTTGCAATTTTAGTTGATGTTTTTCATTCAATTAAAACCTTAAAAAACCATAATTGATGAATATACATGAAGATCCATTGTTCAAAAACCGGGGTTTTTTTCTGTATTTTTTTCACTAAACAAAGAGTAAGTAAGTATTAAGTATCGCTAACAATGTACACTTTGAACTTTAAGCAACTCCATGAAATTTTCAAAATATACATTGGAAAATTAAAATACAGTATATTCCGGAGTGTAATGCGCGCACTTTTAACGCAGGAATAAAGGTCGAAATTTAGTTATACACCGGATGTAAAAAAAAAAGATAACTTGCAAAATGAAAAGATGAGCATAAAGATTAATTTACTAAAGTAAGTTAGTAAATTAGATTACTTTTTATATCTAAATACTGCACATTTAAAAGAAATGATATACCTTATAAACTTAAGGTATCCGACTACGTTCGGAACCGTGATTTTGCAAAAGCGTATAAATGAATAACATTTATGATATTTAGTGCCACTTAGATTATAAAATGTATATAAAATTGTTTTAAGAATAGTATAACAGTAAAAAATTATTTAAGTACAATATTTTGACAAAAAATGAACATAGAATGACCCATTTTCAAAATATTCTCCTTTTGTGAAAAGTGCTTCTATTATAATAATATTTTGCCTGTATATAGCTCAGGCCTCTGTACAGAGGCTCAACTAGAATTTTTGAAATATATAACTTAGAAGTGGGTTTATCCATGTTTTACGACAACAGAGGGGAGAAATTTTAAGGAAAAAACGCCGATAATTATTTCAAATGGTTGTAACTCTGAAAATAATGTGAATTTTTCAAACATCCTAGTTGAGCCTCGGTACAAAGGTCTGAGCTATATACAGGCAAAATAGTATTCTAACAGAAACATTTTTGACAAAAGGAGAACAGTTTGAAAAAAGGTTATTCTAAGTTCATTTTTGGCCGAAATATTGTATTTAAATAAAATTTTTGTCAAAATGTCCTTAAAACCATTTTATACATGTATTCTA
This sequence comes from Trichonephila inaurata madagascariensis, assembly GCA_019973955.1. Classification (NCBI taxonomy): domain Eukaryota; kingdom Metazoa; phylum Arthropoda; class Arachnida; order Araneae; family Nephilidae; genus Trichonephila; species Trichonephila inaurata. The sequence continues at coordinate 339,556 of BMAV01012593.1, forward strand.
ATCTAAGTGACACTAAATATCATGAAAATTATCCATTTATGCGCCTTTTTAAAATCACGGTTCCGAACGTAGTCGGACACCTTAATACAATGAAATACTTTGCTTTAAAAAGTGAAAACATATATTTTGTCTTCCCTCTTTTCTGGTGCTTTAGGATTGTAGTCATAGATTAAGGTGACAATACGTCCCGCTTCTAGCGGGACAATCCCGATTTTTAACAATTTAAACCGTGTCCAGGGTGTTTATAAAAAGTCTCAATTTTTTGAAAAAATTCTCGACAACCTATTATTGAACGGAGGGAAAACGGGATGGGAATACACGGTTTTCGGCGTTCATGTAACCATTTTGACAGGGCATGGGTTTTATATTATTTTTGTTATTTTTATTATGTTAAACTTTAATAATAACAAATAATTATTGAGAGTGGAAATTTTTTTAACCGACTCTGACGATACGCATCGTACTCTGCGTGCTGTTAATCACAATCATTCCTTCAGATTTATGTACTTTACATTACAAGTTGTCAAAAAGTTATTTAACAAAAAATTGCCTCTGCTAGAACAAAATCCGAGGCAATTGTGTGTAATATGCTTCCATCATACGCATTTTCAGAACAAAACAAAAATAAAGAAAAATTATATCCATATATTACAATGATATTGGAACATTTTCATTGGCATACAATACAAGAATTTAACTGGAATGATATGCAAAATTTGTTCGACCATATTATTCACAGTTTCCCATGTAGTAATATTTCCGAAAATTAGCTTATAATGGGATATTATTGTTTAAAAAATATATATTTATAAGGAAAAGTTTAAATCTTGAGCATCAACAAAAATCACAATTGAGAAAAAATGTTTAGCAATATTTCATCATTTTGAAACAAACAATGCTGTGAAATACGCGCTGTCTCTTTCCCTGGGACTAATGCTGCGATTGAACGCCTTTTTTCTATGGTAAATAAAGTAAGGATATCAGAAAAATCACAATTAAGTTTTGAGAGTTAAAAGCCATTTAAAGTGTGAAATATAATTTAACAAATTCTAGCGATAAATTTCATAACCTTTTAAACAACGACAACAGTCTACTAAAAAAATTCACTCAAATGAGAAATATATCAAAAATTAATAATATACAATAGTACTTTTTTATTCTTTGTATATATATAATACATAATTTTTAACGCAGTATATTTATAAATTGTACTTATGTTGAAATTCAAGAGAATATACTACAATACCATTTTTACGTTCAATGAGAATTTTGGCTGTTCCATATTGCCAAATTTTCAATCAAGGATCCCTACGGTCAATGGTGTCCCCCTTTACCAATGTTAAAATCTGGCCACCTTATTAAGGTATCCGACTACGTTCGGAATCGTGATTTTAAAAAGGCGCATAAATGGATAATTTTCATAATATTTAGTGACACTTAGATTAGAATACATGTATAAAATTGTTTTAAGGACATTTTGATAAACAAAATTTATTTAAATTCAATATTTCGGCACAAAATTAACTTAGAATGAACTTTTTTCAAAATGTTCTTCTTTTGTGAAAACTGCTTCTATTATAATAATATTTTGCCTGTATATAGCTCAGACCTCTGTTCAGAGGCTCAACTATGATTATTGAAAAATTCACATTATTTTCAGAGTTATAACCCATTGAAATAATTATCGGCAGTGTTTTCTTCAAATTTCTCCCCTCTGTGGTCGTAAAACTTGGATAAACCTACTTCTAAATTATATATTTTAAAAGTTCTAGTTGAGCCTCTGTACAGAGGTCTGAGCTATATACAAGCAAAATATTATTACAATAGAAGCATTTTTCACAAAAGGAGAATATTTTGAAAATGGGTCATTCTATGTTCATTTTTTGTCAAAATATTGTACTTAAATAATTTTTTATTGTAATACTATTCTTAAAACAATTTTATATACATTTTCTAATCTAAGTGACACTAAATATCATAAGTATTATCCATTTATACGCTTTTGCAAATCACGGTTTCGAACGTAGTCGGATACCTTAAAGAAGTGTACCATTGTTCGAAAGTCAGGGATAATACTTAAAAAAATGACTTAAAAAGGTAAGGACATTGCACACAGTGGGCGTAACGTATCTCCGACTCCCACATCGCAGGGGAGGGGGGGGAGGGCAGGATTCTAAGGACTTAAGGCCTGGTGTTAAGGTCTTGCGATTTTTTGTAAGATCCGGTTCGAGGTTCAAAACCTGACTTTGCGCAGGGAGGGTCCCAATATTCTCCGTTACACCATTAATTGCCTACGTTATATTCAGGTTTCTTCTTAAAAAAGGGAATGAGCATTTGGAATTGTGATTTTAAAAAGGCGTATAATTTATCATCCCTCTCCCCCCCCCCCTATTTAGAGTTCACTTAAGTTAGAACATGCATGTAAATTTTTTTAAGAATATTATTACAATAAGAAATTATTTAAAAGCAAGGTTTGCCAAAAAATGAAAAGGGGGGGGGGNCCTATGACATATTTTCAAAACATTATCCTTTTTATGGAAAATACTTCTACGATAATAATATTTTCCCTTCATATAGCTTTAAGCTTCTGCACAGAGCCTGAACTAGGATTTTGAAATATACAATTTAGACATGGATTTATTCATATTTTAATATGTCAGAGCAAAGACATTTTAACAGAAAACATCGTTCATTTTTTTCAATTGATAATAACTCTGACAATAATGTGAATTCTTCAAAAATTCAAGTTCAGGCCTTGTAAGGAAGTCAATTATATATAGGCAAAATGTGACTATTATAAAAACGTTTTTACGTAAGAGGAAAATATTTTGAAAATACGTATTTTTTTTTATTTGTTTTTTGCCCAAAAATTGCATTTAAATAATTTTTTATTATAAATCTTTTTAAAGAATATTATTACATGTATATTCTAGTTGAAGTGACATTAAATATTTAAAAAAATATTCCTTTATACGCTTTTGCAAAATCATGGGCCCGAAGGTAGTGAGATACCTTAATTTAATGTTATGAATGATGAACCAATACCGAAATATTGAGATATCTGAATACATCAGTTCCAGACAATTTTTGAACTTGCTTGAATTCAAATGAAATAAATATCCATAGAAATCATCCCGAAAACTAGACACAAATTGAATTATTTTTATTTAGTAATATTTCGCAAATAATTTGCAGAAAACTTTTATATTCTCCATTTTTCATAAAAAAAAAAGTCTGACATTACAAACCCACGCTTTGTCAAATCAAACAACAGCGTATTGTAAGAAGGAAACTAATCTAGCTTGAAATAGATCTCAAATACAAGAAATCGTTACAGGAACAAAATACAAAAGAGAGGCAAAAAGAAAAAAAAAATTCCATTCCCCACATCCAAGCTTCTTTGCTACAAGGTTACGGCACTTACAAGAATCTATTGCAAAATGCGATTTCCCTCTATATTGAAATGAGGAAATAGTACGTGTAAATGGATTTTGTAAAAAAATACAAAGGTGTGATATTGCTGAATATCAAATATCAGATCGGTCTCTATATGATAGCGTATCACACAGAAGATTTTTTTTAACGATCTAAAAAACCGCAAGAAGAATACATAACGTAGGTAACAAAGAGAAAATGGGGCAATGGGAAGAAAATAGAATTTTCATGTTTTGTGTGTGGAGAGGTTTGAAAAGAAAATAGAGGGGGGAAAAAACGTTGTAGAGAACCAGCATTCTCTCCATGATTTGAGGAAGCACTCTTTTTGAAAAGTATACAGTAAAAAAGAAATGAGATTTCCTTTATATCTTACACGAAATGTTTCTCAAGTACCCAATTTCATTGAAAACGTAGAGCATAAAGAGCGTTTACGGTACTGCATGTATTTAAATTCTTGTAAAAAAAGAAGTCTCATTCTACTTCAAGATCGGTTTATTCAGAATAATCATTTTAATAAAAATTGAATACATTTATTGATGAGAGTTCGCTTTTTTTTTTTTTTTTTAATTTTTTCCGAAACATTAGAAATATATAACACATCATAATTTAAATGTTATAAAAGATATTATTTTAATTCATATATTTTTTATTTAAGTATTATTTAAGTTAATTTTAAGTTAAGAATTCTTATAATTTAATAAATTACGTTTGAATTTTTTATAAAGATCTGAATACTAGACATCTTTTTTTAAAAAAAATCGTAGTTTTATTTTTTCTTCTTTTTATGTGATTTAGTGGGATAAAATATTTTTAATTTAGTAAATAGGACATTCCATTTCTATAAATGTTTCCCATAGTTTATGGTATACATTAGAACATTTAAAAATTACATGTTTAAGATTTAAAAGCATGGAATTTTTTCCAAGGATGTGCGAAGATAAAATCGCATCAATTTAAATAGAATTTCTTCAAATAGAATAAAAACACGCATTGCTTTCATAAAAAAGAAAACTTTATTGTTAAATCATTATATTTTAATATTTGAAACAAACTCGCGTTTAAGATTTTAAAAAGTGAAAATTTTTTCGAAAAAAATGATTAAGAAAATCTATCATAGATATGAAAAAAAAACAGAAGAGAAGTCACAAGGCAAAACGACATACAGTAGAACGTCGTTTATCCGAATCAATTGGGACCGGACACCGTTCGGGTACGCGATTGTTCGGATAACAGAAAACAGAATGCGATTCATGCAGTATATGAAACCGGACACAATACGAATATTGAAAATCATCACATGCGGGAAACGTGCTTGAAGAAAAAGTAAAATAGGTGCAAAATGTCGCAATTTTACCTTTATTGTGGAAAATAATCTTATTTTTCGCTGTACCATTGTACACCTTCGTTTTTTCGCTGCAAGGTCTCTGATTCTCTTGAGCAGCAGTAATTGAGTAGGACAGCACTCTGATTGTTGTTCGTACCACTACATAGCTGTCTCTAACGCAGAAAACGCGTCAGCATTTGATGGACCCTTGCTACTTTAGTTGTTGCTGTTGTCCTCATCTTCATCCGTTTCATCGTCGACAGGGTCGGATTTTTCTTGCACAGAAGTCATAATCTCGTCATCATTTAGCATTTGAAATCTACAGTCTTCAGCATCGCATGCTATTCAGGTGTCTACATCTACTTCATTGCATTCTTGAAATCTTGGGATCGATTGGACAAAGTCGGTAATCTCCCCCCTGTGATCGTCATTGAAGACTTTTTCGCGTTCTAAATCTGACCACAGCTTATTCCATGCATTTTTCAGGCTCTGTCTTTCGAGCTGGTTCGGTTAATACTGAGGATATCAACCAACATGATTTTCAGGAGTACATTTGACTCTCCGGATAATAAACGTTCGGGTAAACAACGTTCTACTGTAATTAATTTCATCATTTGTGTTTGTAGCCATTTCCTGGAATTTTTGTGTCATAGCAACAGTTCCTAATGTAAGTTTGGGTTTTCACTCACAATCTATCGAGTACGGGACCTCCGGAACTGGATAGTCGGACTTAGGAGGGTATTACACTGTTGCATCTATGATCTGAACGTCATTGGTACAATATCCGCCAGAAATGTGCCACCCGAAGGATCCACATGTTTGAGTTCCATCCTCATTTACCATCCATTTTAAAACAAGATCAAAATAGAGCCGCGTTATAACGCCAAATGGACTGCTACAGATTGGTCCATGGTTCAACATCCTGTTTACAGACAAGTACAAATTTGTCCTGAAATCGGTTGATAAACGTGTAAGAGTCTCAACGGCACTCAATAAAACTAAGAATATTATCCATCGCACACATTCATACATCGCAGCATCGTTGAATGGACTGGAATTTCAAAGAGGCATTGCAACGAAATGTACATTTTTAGAGGTTCTGACAATGGAGCTGAGACTTTGGGAAAATGTATAGTAGTGTGGGAGTTATAGGAAATTAAATAATTGATTTATTTACGTCACAGCTATTAATTACAGTACTTACATTAAATAGAAGTTAGTCATGCTATGGATTTTTTCAAAACGACAGAACATGATATTTTTGAGAAAGGAGGTAAACACAAACCATCTTCTTGGTGTTTTCAAACGGGCTCCCCTTCCACTCTGTAGACGCGGTAATCAAGTGGTCAAGGCATCGGATCGTGGCTGACGTATCATGAGTTCGCCACTAAAGAGCCCCCAGTGTAGGGAAGCGATGCACGTTAAATCTGTCAAGAGCTCAAACGTCCTCCCGTTGGTGTGGTGTGGTAGTTAGGAGAGGGGTGCCAGTTCAGGTATCGTCCTCGTCACTTGACCACGGTTCAAAATGACGTGGTCCGTCGCCAAAAGCCCTCATGTAGCTGAACAGTGCGACGTTAATATTCACTCACTCCACTCTCTTGGGGAGAGGCGGTTCATTTCGGACACCCTGAATTACACTCGGATTTTCCGGCTCGCAGGTGTGGAATTCAGCCGTTGCGGTTTTCACGGCCATCGGTGGTGTCAAATGAAAAGACCCCGTAATGCTATCCACAAAAAAGAAGCCGATTTTACACCTGTGGGACGCGAAAACGTCACAGCGCGCAATATCAAAACAGTCTTAGACCCCATTGCGAGATTCTACGTTGCAGCAGCAAGACTAGATTTCTTCCGTATCGATGATTAAATCCATCCATATATAGAGCCAATATCTCTGACGAGAACCAGGAGAAAGAGGGCCTTTTCCTCAAGTATGGTCAACACTTTTTTTAAACCTTAATTCCATTAAAAATATTTCATATGCATTCGGATGTGCTCTCTCCGCACCTTTACTTTCTCCAATCCTCAGTTTCAGATAGATGGAAAATGTCCCTAGGACATGCGATGGCTGCTCACTATTTAAAGCATAAACAATCGCTATAAAGTTTGATTAAAGCTCCAAGAGTTGCTCACATATCATATTAATGTAAAGTTTAATAAATTTATTTATATTTCATAATTGCTTTAAAAAGTTTCTGTTAACGATTCAAATGAAATGTCATCATTTATAAGTTATACGATGACATAAAATATTATTTTAATTTTTTTGAACATACTTCAATTATTATTAATGCTGCAACATACTTACTGTCTTCATGCGCAATTTTGTGTTAATGCAAATTTTACTTTTGAAAGTCAGTGAATAAAAAAAAATTTTTTTAAAAAAAAGGTTTTATGTGCTTATCGCCAACTAAAAGTAATACTTTCAATATTAAATAACTTTATATAGACACGAGCAGAAAAAATACAAGAAAAGACTTCTTTAGTTCAACAATACTTTAATGGAGCCATTAAAGTTAAGTGCAGAGGTTATAAGATTCTTCACTTAAGAGAGAAAACTTATAGCAATTTAATTGAAGCATATAATATTTCCTTTCTTTTTTTTCATGTTAATTCAAAGTTTTCAGTAGTAGATTTCAATACAAAAAAAAGAGCAAAACAATAAATCACAAAATAGTAATAATAATAAAAAAACACGAAAATAATTTTTTTTTATTATTAATGAATGCTATTTGTCATATTCACAATTTTGAATAACAATAGTATTTGTTGCGTTTTTAATATCTTATTATGAAATGTGCGTAGGTTGAAACACATTACCCAATATCTTCTCAATATAATCAAAACATTAGAATGAACATTTCTTTTACAAATTATCAAAAACTCTTTTTAAAAAACCAAAAAAAAAAAGCTAATTTGCTTTAATTTATTACATTAAAAAAAATTTTGAAAATAAATTTTTTTTATAATCTAAACAATTTTGTGCGTAGAACTTGACAAAAAAAATTATTATTCAGATGATAATATTGATTTTCCTTTAGTTTTTTAAGCTATTTTTAACTAAATACGCCTTAATATTTGCAAAATAGCTGACACGCAGCTGACTTAAGCAGAAAATCGCACGAATTAAAAAAGCATAAAGTAATATAATTTCATAATTTTTTTACTTCTTTAAGGTATCCGACTACGTTCGGAACCGTGATTTTTCAAAAGCGTATAAATGGATAATATTTATGAAATTGAGTGTCACTTAGATTAGAAAATGTATGTAGAATTGTTTTAAAAATATTATTACAATAAAGAATTATATTTATAATTTTATTTTTGACAAAAGTGAACATACAATGAGCAATCTTCAAAATATTCTCCTTTTGTGAAAAATGTTTCTATTATAATAATATTTTGCCTGTATATAGCTCTGACATCTGTACAGAGGCTCAACTAGAATTTTTGAAATATATAGCTTAGAAGTAGGTTTATCCATGTTTTACGACAACAGAGGGGAGAAATTTTAAGAAAAAAACGCCGATAATTGTTTCAAATGTTTGTAACTCTGAAAATAATGTGAATTTTTCAAAAATCCTAGTTGAGCCTCTGTACAGAGGTCTGAGCTATGGACAGGCAAAATATTATTATAAGAGAAGCATTTTTCACAAAAGGAGAACATTTTGAAAAAAGGTTATTCTAAGTTAATTCTTTGCCAAAATATTGTATTTAAATATTTTTTTTTTGTCAAAATGTGTGTCCTTAAAACAATTCTATAGATGTATTTCAATCTAAGTGACACTAAATATCATAAAAATTATCCATTTATGTGTCTTTTTAAAATCACGGTTCCGAACGTAGTCAGATACCTTAATTGAAATTGTAACTATATTTAGCAAAATTTGTTATGAAGATCATATATATCATTGGGGTAAAGAGGGAGGGGGGAATAGAGTTGTACAAACTTAAAATTTTATCAAAGAAATAAAATAAGCCTTCAATGAATTTTCAACAAAAAAATAAATAAATATATAACGCGCTTCTTTTTTTTATATGTGGATGCATGTCTTGGAATTTTTTTGTGGTAGGACCATAAATAAATATGAGTTTGTGAAAAATTCTTATTGCACGGTATACTAATAATTTTATTTACATAACATACATAATGCGAGTAGAATGAAGAATATATGTACGTCAAAATAAAAAGGCATGTTTTTCTGATCATAGATTGGTGTTATTTAAACAATTTATCATTATTTTTTATTAGAATAACTTATATATTGTTTCATTTTTCCTTGATTATTTACTATTTTGTTAGTTATTAAAATTACCATCTACACTTTTTTCGAATTCAAGCAAAAGAAATTATCACAAATCTTTTAGTCAGTTTAAAAAAAAAAAAAAAAAGATAGAAACATCGAGAATTTTATACTGTTAAAACTATATACAAATCAGAAATTAATTTCAATTATTAATTTTGAATAAGCGTGCTCATTTAATTTAAATTTACTTTCGCTCCTCCTATTTTCCCAAATTCAAAAGGGAAAAATGTGTGTTCACGAATATATATATTCGATCATTTAAAAAGAAACCAAATAAAAATTGGGGCGTCTATGTATACATTTTGTTCAGAAATAAAACTATTTCGCAGAAATTATTGATTTCATAATTCAATAAAAATTTTTGACACGAATTAAAACTTAAATAACATAATTGTCAGCAGTTTTCTCTAATTTTCTTTTTGACCCGTGTATTGAATAGGAATTTATAAAATACATGAAATAATTCTGAGATAACAGCCACTGACTTATTAAAATAAATACACGCTAATATAACTGGTTTATCATTCAGACTTTTTTTCCCTGTATTATCCCCCTTGAACCTGAAGGAAGTCCCTTATTTCCCACCTATAACTATTGAGCCGTCTTTGTTGTCAGGACGGTCAACAAATGTAAAGGGACAAATCAAAACATTAATAATGCAACGATTTTCCTTCTTCAAGGGGGAGGGATTTTTTTTTAAAGGTATAAGTAAAAATACGATATATGTGACAAAGGATCATCGACGTTTCTTTTTTTTTTTTTTTTGTCGAAGGCAGTCAAAGAAAATGTGCTCAAAAGTTGTAAACACGCCTTCTACTTTTGAGCAGCAATTAGGGGGCCGTGTCATATTTAAGACGAAACTAAAATCGAAAACACTTTCGTTGCTATAGTTATGTTGCGTTTAATTCTCGTTCAAGAAGCGTGTCCTGTCAAAAAAAAAAGAAGTTTACAAATAAAATAATGGAAAAAACAATATATATCAGTAAGTTTTTATTGCCTGAAAACTCTTGAAAAAGATTTTTTCGAGTCAATTCGAGAATGGATGCATTAAGAATTCTATATTACTCTTTTTAAAGAATTATTTACATAAACTCTTTTTTTTTTTTCCGTGGCAGAATGTTTGAACGTGTAATCTATGATTTAAGAACAATAATTAATTAAATGAGAAATTTTCTCTTAAAATCATTCAAAGTAACACAAGATTATATTTTAGAAATTGTAATTTTGATTGTATTTTCATGAAAGTAAGGCCAGAGGGAGATGCAAAAGGCTCGTCAACCTTGCCTTATCCTAATCTTATTTTTGCATATTAAAAAAATTACTAATCTATTATTCAATAATTTAATTCATTTCTAGTTTCTGATAATTTGTCAATATTTGAATATTTCGTAATTATGGTATAATTATTCAGAATATTTTGTTAATCAAGCTTTTATTAACAACTGGCAATTCACTCCACAAAAATTTTACTCGATGAATTAGTACTGGCCAAGAAACTAAAGAAAGATATAACTGAGTTTGGTGTAAAATATTTTTTGAAAATTAAAACGTAATTAATACCTTTTTATTACTTTAAAATACGTTATTTTGTTTAGAAATAATGCAGAGGTTTTTGTAGCTCTCATATGTAAGGAAAGAAGACAAAAAAATCCTCTTTCGTATTTGAATATAATCTATTTGAAGACCATCATTTAAAAATACCAAACCAGTCACATTAATGTAATTAAACAGCAGTGTTCAAAAGGTTGACAATTATCCAAAAAGTATTGAAATGGCCACACAACAATTTGCATCAGGTGTAGCGTTTTTTCGCGGTAGGCATGCGTGAGATTACTTCTAAAAATAAAGCAATTTAATTAATATCAATTGTTTCAAACACAACGTATAGGTCAACCTTTTATTTAAAAAAAATAATTTGTAATAATTAAATATTAGAATTCAGACATACTGACTGACATCTCTGATAATTTTATTTTTTTAAATATAGTTTTGTTGCAAAATAATAATAAAAATGCCCTGAATTTTATTTTGATGAAATTTCAGTTACACTATAAATCACACAAAACATCGAAAAAAAATGAGTGTTTGTTAGTAATACATTATGAGAAGAGTTACAAAAATGTAGGTGAAGATTTTAAAAAGTGTTTCTGTAAAGAAAAACTTCTTTACTAAAGTAAATTTATTTATAACACAATTCAAACTTAAATTAGCGTATAACAAAAAAATATTTGTACGAATTCAGATTCACAACTATTTTATCTCCAAAAATAACTTTCTTGCACGCAATGTTAATCAACTTAGCACGCACTATACCCCTTCTCAACATGAAATAGCATTTAGAGAGTTTCCAATAAACCGAATGCATCTCCTACTGAATCAGAATCATAACTCATCGATCAAGAAACCGATCGATAAATTATGATTCTCCACGGTTACTCACCCCCCTTATCGAACCCACAAGGGCTCCTCAATAAAGTTCTTGGAGGACAAAGCACACGAGGAGGGATGTTGGGACCACTTTGTCAGTCTTTCCAGTGACAGATACCGCTTGTCATTGGTGGTCGGAAAGGACCCTTGTATAGAACTCTGACGGGAGATTTGCGGATAAGATAAGGTGGATTATCCACTCTTGTGTTGGCGTTCGCTATTTATCTGTTTTTACGAACCAGTCAGATTGTTGTCAGACCAGATGAAGGAGCGAAGAGCTTTGGGTGGTAAAAGTCACGACTTCCTCTGGAGGGTTTTATGGTTCGCACTCGGCAACAAGTTATGGTGGAAGTTCGTTACAGAGGGTGTCAGTATCTTTTAAGTCTCAGCTGATGTGCCGCGAGTATCTTGGAAATAGTTAGAATTCTTACGTGGGTGAGATGGTAGGTTAGAAAATATTGCATGGATCAGAATTGGGTTTGGAAGTGACGGTGCACTTGAGAATAGCTGTCAAAGTCGACACTGTAGAAAGCTATGGGCCGAGATTTCTTCGGATGATGAAACATATTATAAATGGGAGTTGCTTGAGCAATTATTTTCGGACGAAATTTAAGCAAGAGTCAAGAATATAACAGTAACCTTCCTGCATTTGTAAATACAGTAATACCTAGACTTAAACTAAGCCGACATACGCGAATTCGGAGTCACTCGATTTCCAAAAATTTCGTCGATACGTCCGTTCTTTTTTTTTTTTTCCCCATCACTGAAACTCAGGGGTAATCAGTGTCAGACCATTGGTAATTTAAGTTATAATAATAAATTAGAAAATAAATTTAGAAGTAGATAGTGATGACGTTCAAAGACTAATGGATTCCCACAATTAGGAGCTGACAGTCGATGAGCTTATACATGAGGAAGAACAAGACATTGAAGAACTTGTCTTTAGACCCAGTTCAATAAGAAGATCGAATAATGGTTGGGAATTTGACTGGTCCTCAGTTTAATAGAAAAAAGGTTACACACACACAATTTTTAGAAAATATAGACTTCCACGAAGCACACAATTTTTCATCAAAACAAGGAATTAAAAAAATTGTTAACATGCAACAAAAAAATTTTAATAATTTTTTTTTTTTGTTAGCAGACTACTTTGTTAGATTTTATGAAACCTTCTATATCAAAATAACTTCGGTTTCCAATTTTGTATTGGTTTTTTTAAAATTTTTTTAAAAATTTTTTTTTTTTCTAAATTATTATTTTCATTCATCTCCGGCCTCAACTAAATATAATTTATATGTACTTATATGCGAAATTATACCCCGACCTACGCGGTTATCACTTAATCCCACCTATCGCGAGTATTACTGTATTATGGCAATGATGTGATATGAATATGTTATAGTAACTTAATAGGGCCTTAAATCTTTGATGTAGTAGAGAAAATTCCCTAAATTAGTTGTTTAAATTAATACTCAAGGAAATTAAAAGTACGAATTTTTCAATGTGATGGTTTACCACGTTGAATACCGAAACTATTACAAGAGCTATTGACAACGAATCTATTAATTTGGAATCATGGTCAAGCGACGAAGACACCTGAACTTGTGACCCAAGCTCCAAACTTCTACAACACTCCAAGGGGACTTGAACATGCATCGCCTCCTCCTTACACACTGAGTTTTTCGTGGCACCAGGACTTAAATGCACGACTCGACAGAAACAACAATCTACTAACATGATTCAGGGTGCCACACAATAAGAAATACAGTCGAACCTCCATATAATGAACCTCTATATTGCGAATATTTCTATATAGTGAACTTTTTAAGGGAAAAAGAACATTTCACGACTTTCTTCGTAAAATAACCTCTCTGTAGCGAAGTGCATTTTCTATTTAACGAACTTTTTTCTTTTGTGATTCAGTATTTTCTCCTTATTTTTAAAAAATTTTTGGACATTTCAAGTTATTCTCTCTTTTAACATATTTTATAGTGGTCATAAAGCTTGAACTGGTTTTAACTAACTAACCTAGAAGAACAAAAAAAAAAAAAAAAAAAAATTTATTAAAATTTTAAAAAAAAAAAAAAAAAAAAAAAAAAAAAATTGCTGTAATTTTTCAAATAAAAAACTCAAATAAAATTAACAGATTTTATGAGTAATTAAACTTAAGGGTACATGTCGTAATGTATGTTTATAATTACTAGTTATAAAATAATATATGTTTAAAATTACTTGAATGCTTAATTTAGAAAATGTCCATAAAATTCATTAATTTTAATATAAAATTATTTTCTTAATGTTGAAAATACAGTGTATTCTTCGACATTCTTTTGTCTTGTTTTCCTTGGAGTTTTTCTTCCTATTATTTCTTTTTTTTTTATGGTTAAGATATATAAAATAAATATACATTAATTTACAAAAAGGTGAGAATAATTTCTTTTTTATATAAGTGTTTATGAATTTAAAATTTGATTTATGGGGTTTATAAAGTATGTTGAAAGATGAACCTCTACATAACGAATTTTCCATACAACGAACTTTTTTGCGGGATTTAGCGACTTCGTTAAATAGAAGTCCGACTGTATTTGAAACAATACGGTTCCTGCGATAATGCATACAAAATTAGGAAACAAAGGCAAAAGGTACAGATTTACAGTTTGCATCATTTTACATCATTTATAGAATAATTTATGAACATAAAATGTATCTATTTCTTTAGGATAATTAAAATTGTATGTATATTATGTGTCTGTTAGGTATGTTTTCAATACATTTATTAAAATAAAAAATATCCCGTAAAATACGCCGTATACCGCGCACTTTTAATACAAAAAATAAGATCGAAATTTAAGGGTATGAAAACCATAGCTTCAAAAATATAAAAAAAAAGAGATGCGCATAAAAAACTTAAAAGTTCTACAAAGATCGGAATACTGTTAATTTAAAAGAAATGTCATATATTATGAACTTAAAAAGTTATTTTTCTAGAAATATATACTATTTTTTTTCAAAATTCTTCGATAATACCTCGAACAAAAGGCTTTAAAACATAATAGCATTGCTAACGTACATTGCAGGTTCTTTCGTACAAAAAAAGAGGGTGCGCGTTATATGGTGAATATATCTCAAAATTAAAAAATTCAGCTTGAATGTACACGGAGAAAAAAGACATACTCAAAAATGAGCACGTCGATATTCTTATTTTGAAATAAATATGCTTGTGTCAGATTTGACGGCATGCTTCGATCGAATTTGATTCGTTACATGTACTCAAAACCTCCCAAAATGTTAATTAATGCTCTCGGAGAAATTAAAAAACATATTCAGAATTACAGAAACTCTTTTTATATACTGGCTACATATTTTGAAAATTGAGGTTCAAAAACAAATTTAATTCTCTTAAATCTTACGAACTATATTTCGTATCTACCACGTTACACGCGGAGGAGCACATATTAAAATGAGTACTCGATTATTTGTTGTTATTTTACTTAACTGATTTTCTCTTGTTTGTAAAACTAAAAGTACATGATTTGTTTTTAATAAAAGATAAGTTAAATAAGTTGGTAAAATTACTAATTACACTCTCTGTACAGTTGACTGCCAACTAAGCGATATGGTAAATGTGATGTTTACTTTATTTTGACGGATTATATAAAAAGCAATT
>BMAV01012593.1:365120-391209 GCA_019973955.1 Trichonephila inaurata madagascariensis
TCAACACAATTTTCTATATTTGCCCACTTTATTTGCGATGAAGTCAAAAAACATCTTTGAAAACTGTTATTTCCTGTGATATTTGTTTCAGACCATTCTTCGACATTTTGGGAACATGTTTGGTTCCTCAATGAATATAGAGATTAACAGATCAGTTTTAAAATATTGAAAAGGAGGACATTTTTCGAGGAAGGACAGAACTTATAAAAGGAGGACTGTCCTTTCTAAAGGAGGACGTTTGGTCACCTTACTATAAGCCTTGTGATAATTTTTGAAGTTTCTCACGTTTTTGGAAAACCCTGAGGACTTTAGGATTGAAAGAAAAACCATGCCCGTCCTAAGTATCGTTCGTGCGCTTTCGTCCGCTACTTTTATGTTTTGTGAATATATTGCTCTCACATAAATATGCAAAAATTTCTAAATTAAAAGAGAGGCCACGTTGTCATGTTCGTGAACTCGAGGCCGGTGTTGTCCAGTAGTGGGCGCGACACTTAGTGCAACTGAAGATCCGCTGTGTAGAGAGGCTGATGCACGTTAAATCTGTCGAGGCTAAAAGTCCCCTCGTTGGCATTGCGTGGAAATTAGAACAGTGGGCAGTAAGCTCAGGTGTCGTCCTCGTCACTCGACCCCTCATGTTGTTTTAGAGTGTGATGTAAATTAAAATCAATCCAAATTAGAAGCATAAAATTATCGTTAATATTCGAATGTGTCATCCTCATACATTCCCGAATTCTTTCATACACGAGTACATCCAAAAAAGTATATATCACCTCGTTTCATTTTATATTTTGCTATAATGATTTATAACATCTTTTTTTAAACTGAAAACTTTTAATCATGAATTTTATGTCGTTTTCTGCCCAAAATATTACACATAAACGTTTTTTCCCCCTTATATATATAGGGTACACAACCGGAAAAAAAAGAGTAAAAATCGCGACTTAAATCTATTAAAAATGTAAATTTATTCAAATAAATCATTTAAATCATTTTATAAATAGAATGAATTTTAAAAACAGTCACAGAGAGAATTTATTTACTGAATAGAAAGTAATTTTTATATAACAGCAGCAAAATTAATACAAGAATACTTGATATTGTATTTTTACACCATAATTTTTTTTAAAATCGAATATCGAATTATATTACGTTGAAAATGAGAAGTATAATTTTAAAAGCATTGTATTGCATTTTTACACACTATTTTTTTAAATCGAATTATTACGTTGAAAATTAGAAGTGTAGTCTTAAAAGCATTGTTGCAATTTTACACAATAAGTTTTTTTTTTTTTTGGCACCCTTTTATAAGTTTTACTTGTATGTAAAGGAATCTTTGAAATCAATTTTTACCCACTTTAAAAGGTCAGATTAATTCGAAATTTTGCTCACTTGTCCAGGACCGATGACAATACAATAATTTAATAATTGTGTTCCATTGTCCTGATCAGGAAATTCAGGATTAACGATTTCCCATTTTCAGATCCCATCCCGCATCTGGCGACTCATTTCAGATCCCATTTCAAGATTTGGTGACTAATTCCATATTTAGCGACTAAAATATTAAATTATAATTTAGTTCGATTAACAATAAAAGGGTATTTTTTTAGTTTTTTAAAATTATAATTTATTTTAAATTGAATTATAACGTCCAAAGTGAGAAGTGTAATCTTAAAAGCATTGTATTGCATTTTTACAAAATAAATTTTAAAAAAAGGTCGAATTATTTTCAAGTTTAAAAGGACAAGGGAAATCTTAAAAGATTTTCACAAAAGTCAATTTCTACAACCCATGGCGTGAATCGAGGTTGACAGCTCCAAAAATTCTGTCACCAAAAATCAAACTATTATTTAACGCTCATGACCACACTGCTTACAACTTTTAACTACTAAAAAAAATACTGACAAATAAATGAGTGAAGAGAGGCGAAACAATTAGAGAACGCCGTATAATTTCCTCCGGCGACTGTGAATTCTAAATTCTCATTGGCACTTTAAGCGCCTCATTTTCAATGTGCCTCGAGAAAAGAAAAGCAACGAACGACGACGCAAACAAAGGATATGAAAAATAACACAGAAGAAAAGAAGAGAGGAGAGGACAGAAGAAAAAAAAATCTCGTCTATCTATTCAAACTTTTTGTTGTTCTCTATATCTTCTATGATCATTTTAGAGGCGCCATGATGTCTGGACGGAGAGATTTCTACACCACATTTGTCATTTTATCGCTTTTTTTTTGTGCCATGCTCCAGTCTTTTAGCCTATTTTGAAGATAAGCCTGCTTCAGTTTTCGCTCTGAAACGAAACCTTCACAGATTTCCCGCTCAATTGACTTCAAGAAAATGCAAATTTCTCTTATCGATTGCAATCGAGAATTGCTCAGATGTATCTTTTTCCTATTAGAGACATGCCACTTACACCATGAACACTTTTCATGTTTCTTTCTGTTGGGGACATATTTCAGCGAACTGTGCTGTTACGGGCATTGAAAGAAAATGTCTTTATGGACGCTGTCTGTCAATTTAAAAAGGAGTACATTCCAGTATATTTATGAAGATTTCTGACTAGACCAATTTCGAACTGTTTAAAAAGTATATAACGTCTTTTTCCACTTTTAATATCCACAGACTCACTCCATTTAAATGTGAATGCACATAGATCATGGATCACTTTTCTACTTTCATGAGTATGAACATCAATCAATCAAATTTCTTAAGCCTTTTTAATCATGAGTCAAAGTCAGTGGCGCAACGTACGCTCCCGCACCGTGGGAAGAAACCCGACTTTGCAGGAGTCCCTAATATTTTTCATTACGCCACTGATCGAATTGAGAGCAAAATCACATAAAAGCCACAAATGTAAAAAAGTTCTCAATTTAAATTTTCTTTCAATGGATTTTACTTAACATATGATAAATCTTGAGCCCTTCAAAGCATCGCGTGATAATAAGGTGACCAATCGTCCTCCTTTAGGGAGGACAGTCATTCTTTTTAAATCTCTGTCCTTCTTCTAAAAGCGTCCTCCTTATTGTCCTCCTTTTCAATATTTTAAAACTCATCTGTTAGTCTCTGCATTCAGATATGCCAGGCCGAACTGCCGGTACAGTATGAATTATCGGAGATATTAATGTATTTAGTACTCATATAGATATCGAAAACTGTGTTTAGTTTTCATGGAAAGAGAAATGCCTGATATTGAAATCGATGACAATTGTCTGTTTGAAGAAATTAGAAGCATGTCGAATTGCAGTACGAATCGGCATATTGAAATTGATAAAGAGATGGGTGGAAACATTTAACTATTTCAAAAATGAACTTCATATGAAAATTTAGTTTTTCTTGTTAAATTTACGTTGTGCTGCTCAGGAACTTATACAGCAGTTGAGAGAGTTTTTTCATTGGTAATGATTTTTGGAGAAGTGAGAAATCAGGATTGAATGTTGATACTTAAGCCGCAGTACTTAATAGTAAAGATGAAGGATATTTTTTGCTCAGAAATGTCCGATATATTAGAAAATGATACGTTGACAAAAAAAAAAAAAATCATTCCATGGGGGGAAAGTACTTGTTT
Organism: Trichonephila inaurata madagascariensis; assembly: GCA_019973955.1. Lineage (NCBI taxonomy): Eukaryota > Metazoa > Arthropoda > Arachnida > Araneae > Nephilidae > Trichonephila > Trichonephila inaurata. The sequence continues at coordinate 368,685 of BMAV01012593.1, forward strand.
AGGTAAATAATTAAAGGGGATGTAAGCATAATTGGAGTATTTTTGTTTACATTATTAAAATGTTTTATATATTAACGTTGCAATTTTTTCTTAAATTTTTCATCCTCCTTTTCATTGTAAGAAAATTGGTCACTCTAGTGATAATTAATTCTTTTAGTTCACCCACCAGACGGCCCCCGTGCCCTTTTAACCACAAGTTTATTTCCTTAAAAACTGCCACGTTGGCGCATTTTAAAGGGAGATGATACAATATTGCATCAACCATCGATTTGGACAGTGTAAAATTTCACTCGGGATGAGCCCGAATAGTACGTTTCGACTGTCCGAGCTCAGCTCGGAAAGAGCCGTAAAGGGGTTAACATAAATAGCGGTTCTTTTACAAAAAGAGGTTTTCCAATCATATGACATCATTGAAAGTATTTTGGTATTTTCCTTACATGATTTTGTTAGAATCGCGAATAGAGCCGGTTACAAACTAAATTACAAACATTGCCTATTCAATCAGTGGACTCCAACTAGATAAAAATGTCCCAGCAACATGTTTGTTCCCAGTGAAAACACGACATACAATCTCTTTAAACTTTTTGTATTGAGCGAAGAACACGCCAGATTTATTTATTCAAAAGTGAAATAAAATCTTTATTTGTTTTTTCACAGTACACGATCTAGTAATTAATTAAAAATTCCAAGATAAGTAAACAGTGTGTGTAACACACATTCCCGTTGTTAAAAAAATTTTCAGATTTTGCGCACAGAACCTCTAAATCAGTGGTCCCCATCTCCCGGGCCGCGGACCGGTCCATGAGTCAAATGGTACCAGGCCGCTTAAGGCTATCTTCACCAAATGTACGAGATCCTGAACTAAACGCGGAAAAAATTTTCAGACAGAAAAATGTTTCAATTTTCACGAAAATTTGTGATATAGTGACTCATACATCTGTTGATAGTATATACATTTTTCTATAGTATATATAATATTTTTCTAAATAGCGAACTTTTTCCCAGAACCAAGAACATTTCACTATTTTCTTCGTAAAATAACCTCTCTATAGCGAAGTGCATTTTCTATTTTACGAACTTTTTCCCTTCTGATTCAATTTTTTTCTTCTTTATTTTTGAAGTATTTATGACATTTCAAGTTATTCTCTCTTTCAACACATTTTATGCTTGTCATAAATCCTGAACTGGTATTATTAGGCGCCTAACTCGCCGAAAGCAGTAGAATTCTGGGCGTTTCATCCAAAAAGTGAAACCTTTAACCCTCATTGTCCAGTTCAGTAGAAACATCTTAGATGTCCCCTTGCACACTCAGCAAAGTTTTCTCATGTCCCTGTGTCCTTGAGTAGCGTTCAATGATCAGTCGTACTGGTAGCTTCGCTTTTTGTGGCTCGAAAACGTCAATACATAAGTGCTTGAGCATCAAAGAAAAAAGTTTAATTCTTCAGGAAGTGGATAAAGGCGTCAAGAAACTTGCCTTGCAGTTTATCTTTCTTTCTTTTCTTTTCTACTTTTTTTATACATAGTGTTTATGAGTTTAAAATGTTTTATGTTGTTTATAAAGAAAATTGAAAGAAGAACCTCTATATAACGAATTTTCCATATAACGAACTTTTTTTCGAGATTTAGCGACTTCGTTATATAGAGGACCGATTGCATATATAGCGCTTTTAAAATTTCAAAATATTCTATAAATAATTACTTTTTCGTTTTAATTTGTAAAGTGATAACTCATTTAGCACAACAAAATAGGAGAAAATATGTGAAACACAGTTTATAGCAGAAAAATGAATCAAGTCAGATTAAATTGAATAGTGTTGTAAAGCAAATGATTATCTATAGAATATAATATTAATGCTTCAGTTCTCTTTTTGTATCTGAAAAAGTATTCCAAATTCGGGTCCTATTCTTTAACACTGACCGAACACAGCCTTCAGAAACATTAAAAATTCTTTCCATTTTATTTACTGGGGAGTTTTTTTTTTTATTATTATTGAAGACAATTATAAAATCCCCGTGCACCACAAAATATCCCACGAGGCTAACAGAAGTAAGTATTAAACACACATTCAGGGGGAAAATAAATAAATAAAAAAAATAAAAAAATTGAGGGTAAGAAGAAATACAAATATTTACAACAAATTCACACTCGGGTTTGTGCAAATTTTCACTTTATATTCATTTTTTGATGAAGCTGTGTTTTATTTCTAAAGCATGTTTAAATATAATACATTAAAATTAAATCAAAACAATATAATATTAACAATCAATGCGCATTCCCCCTTCAGCGGGCCGCGGTAAAATTATCAAACGTTGACCGGACCGCTGCGATAAAAAGGTTGGGAAACACTGCTGTAAATATAAGGTGACCAACCATCCTCCTTTAGGGAGGTCAGTCCTCCTTTTACGGGTTCTGTCCTTCCTTGAAAAGTGTTCTCCTTTTTGTCCTCCTTTTCAATATTGATCTGTTAATCTCTATTTTCAGAGATGAACCAAACATGTTTCCAAAATGTCGAAGAATGGTCTGAAACAAATATCACAGGAAATAACAGTTTTCAATGGCATTTTTTTGACTTTGTCACATGTAAATTGGGCAGATATAGAAATTACGTTGAGTTTTTATCGAAATATATTAAAATCAATATCTATATTAAAATCAATGACGCTTGTCTGTTTGAAGTAGTAAGAAGTCTGAATGTATATTTAAATTCTAATAAACCAGAACAATTGGAATATCAACATGCTTAAAAATTGGTAAAAGATGGGTGAAATTACTTAAACCATTTCAAAAATGAACACATTCCATTTGAATTAATAAAACGTTTCATATATTTAAGTTGCAATTTTTTCTTAAATTTTTCGCCCTCCTTTTCATTGTAAAAAAAATGGTCACCCTACTAAATATCCTCTTGAAAAGCCTTCGCCGAAACCGAGAGAGCGAAAAATCTGAAATGCCACAGCCCAGTTGTGCGAAATCAGCGTTTTATTTCATGAATTATGCTCCGAGTTGGATAGAATGCTTTTCAAGCAATGGCGCCATACAGCCGTCCACAGTAGAAGGGGAGTAAATATTTTATGCTTTCATTATGGAGAAGGGGTTTAAAATATATCTCGTCTACAGCTTCGTCCACCGCAGAAAAGGACGGTGGAAGAAGCGAGATCAGATTTTGTGATGAGGTCATTCCAAGCATTTCCACTTTATTGATATTATATTGTGAAATTATTCCCATTTTTTCCTACTGAGGCATAAATTTGGCAACTTCCATTACCGTGGTGGGAGAAAGGGATGCGTGGTGGCCTTTGTTATTTAGAAACAAATAATTTAATCTGTATTAATCACGAGATGATACGTTAAAATAATTTGTATATTCTGTTTTCTGCGTTTATCCTGGAATATTATGATACCAATATCTTTTACTGAAATATTGTAATACCAAGTTGACTGCGAGAAAAATTTAACTTAATTTTGTCACTGGAGAGTTGTCGAAATATGAGAATATATACACAAATCGAATTGCTGATAATTCTTCGCATTATATTATTTTTTTAAGAAACTTTATTTATTTAATCACTTAGTATATATTTAAGTAACGAGTCAGATGGTTGAAATTATCACTCATTTTTTTTTATTATTTATTTAGCGATGATAATGATATATTCTTGAGAATGTGTGTTAAAAAATCTTGTTTTCACTTTGCTTTTTCATATGTGCTGTAGGCTACACCAAAGGACCCATTTCCAGTTAGGGAACTAGTAACGCCTCAACGGTCTTGCAGTTTCGCGTGGGAAATTATCCAAGACCGGACACGTCGATGCTTATGTTCTAAGGCAAATCAGCCTTGACCTCCCTTTATCCAGCCGTCAGAGAGGAGACAGGTGCAGTTCTCCCACCAATCTCCAGATTCAAAGTCCACCGCGTGAGGGGGGACTAGGACCAATAGTCGAATAGTAATCCCGGCTACGTCCAAACAGAAGTGCTTCTGTCTCACGAGTCACTTTTTGTGGGCGTGACGTAATCCACCTTTAAACAGACACCAAAAGGGGAAACCCAGAGACTCGCTAACCAAGAAGCTTCACAGACGCTAGAGAGACACCCCTACAAGCTTCAGCACTCTACGACACCCCAGCACACTCCAACGGACTCTCTCTCCGATCGACTTCCAGATTCACTTTTACCCTTTTACCCTTCAGTGACCTATCAAGGTTCACACCGACGAGCATCCCCATGTCGTCCTAACACAACCTTTCACAGGAGTGATCCAGCCTTGACAGCGACCTCAACAACGCTGCACCTTTAGTACAGTCTCGTAGCATATGGTTTGTTTAGAGAATTAGATAAAATGAAATGTAAATGTATACTTGTGACGGGTCTATCCGCGTTCTTTCCACTAATAGTCATCTTGCTGAATATTGGGTCTTAATATATATAAAAATTATTATATTGTAAAGCTTTCTCCCGAAGAAAACGTGATCATGCAAATTAAGGCTTGAATATAAAGTCTAGGCTTTCAGGTTAGAAGGAGAGATCGGATAGACTGTTAGCGGGAGCAGTGATTAATTAAACTTAAAGTGAGGCGCGGATATTTAGTAGCTGATAATTGTTATATTTAAGGTATCCGACTACGTTCGGAACCGTGACTTTGCAAAAGCGTATAAAAGGATAATATTTATGATATTAAGTGTCACTTACAGTAGAAAATGTATATAAAATTGTTTTAAGAATAGTATTACAATAAAAAATGATTTAAGTACAATATTTTGACAAAAAAATGAACACAGAATGACCGATTTTCAAAATAATCTCCTTTTGTGAAAAATGCTTCTATTATAATAATATTTTGCCTGTATATAGCTCAAATCTCTGTACAGAGGCTCAACTAGAATTTTTGAAATATATAACTTAGAGGTGGGTTTATCCATGTTTTACGTCAACAGAGGGGAGGCATTTTAAGAAAAAAACACCGATAATTATTTCAATGGGTTGTAACTCTGAAAATAATGTGAATTTCTCAAAAATCATAGGTGAGCCTCTGTACAGAGGTCTGAGCTATATACAGGCAAAATAGTGTTATAATAGAAGCATTTTTCACAAAAGGAGAACATTTTGAAAAAAGGTTATTCTAAGTTAATTTTTTGCCGAAATATTGTATTTAAATAATTTTTTTTGTCAAAATGTCCTTAAAACCATTTTATACATGTATTCTAATCTAAGTGATACTAAATATCATGAAAATTATCCATTTATGCACTTTTTTAATATCACGGTTCCGAACGTAGTCGGACACCTTAAGTTGGTGATATGTCACTTAAGAGAATTGAGCTAGATTAGGTAACTAAGAAGTCAGAGCTATTGAATTGACATACCGTAAAATCCGGCGAATAACGCGCACTTTTAACACAAAAATTTAGTTCGAAATTAACGGGTGCGCGTTATACACCGGGTATAAAAATGAGAAATAAAAAGACTAATAGATGACTCACGTGAGATGCAATGACAATAATAATCCATTAGGAATGTATAACTTACCTGAAAAGAAAAGAAAATACGTTAAATTTGAATGTTACACAATATAAAATCAGACATAACATAATCGCAGTTTTTAAGAAAAACGTAAAACAATGCTAAAATTACGTATGAAATATATTCAAATATCTTGGAACACACACACACGTTATATATAAAAACCGTAAAATCCGGCGTATAACGGGCACTTTTAATACAAAATTTAGGGTGCGTGTTGTACGCCGGGTATAAAAAACGATAGCTTTAAAAATAAAATTAAAAAAAAAAAAAGATGACACAGAAAAAAATAAGGCTTCTACATTTTTCGAAATACTGCTTATTTAAAAGAAGTGACATTCCTTGTAAAATTCAAGGGTTGTAGTTCTAGAAGTATACTATTTTTTTTTCTCTGAAACTTGGAATAATACCTCGAATAAATGATTTCAAAACATTAGAGCATTGCCCATATACATTTCAGGTTTCTTCGTAATAAAGGGGGTGCGCGCTATACGCCGAATTTTACGGTAAGTGTTTTAAGCATTTAAAGTCTTCGCATATCTCTCGTACCTCGTTAATTGTTCTCATATTTGATAATTGGGTGCATCTCTTAACTTTGGATGAATGAATTTGTGTTGTTGCTGGTTCTGTGAATAAATTCAGTAGTTTTGAATATTGCTAATCTTCCATCCTTAGACGCGTCGGGCAGACCTTTACATACTTAAGCAAAAGTTTTCATATTATTTTCCTAATTCATTAACCCGTGATATTCGATCTGCAGGAAAAATTTGAATGTTGAGTTGAGATGTCAGCTATACTCTCTACTATGGTTTTACTTAATATCTTACAAAGTGAATTGACGAAAGCAAATTTGTTAATGACAACTTGTTTGTATACTAGCAAAAGAAATTCTTGAATTGATTATAGTTTGATCAAAAATCCCACAGAAATTAATAATATAACCTACTTCACTTAATGTTAGATATAATTCTTAAGTAATAATCAATTTGTTATTACACAGCTGTATATTTTACTGTTAATAATATTTTACGAAAAATAAAATAGGATCCTATGTTTTTTCTATCGCGTATGCAATACAGAATTTTTTTTTGAACGTCCTTTTCTTATGATGATTGTTATATACAAATACTGTTTACTAAAATTAATGAATTCTAGTATAATAAAATTATATATTATAATTATCATTTATATATTTCTCATATTTTAATTTTTTTGGATGAAATAAAAACTTTTCTTTAATATTGTATCATAACATAAATATACGTCTTTAACTATTTAAAAAATGTATGTATTATAATTAAGATTTTAAAAACAAACACAATCTGTGATATAAAACTAGGATTAATACTTTCATTACAACAAGTATTTCATAGAGTATATCTTAAATATAAATTCCTTGTATGAATTTTTAAGTTTTCGAAGTTTATTATTAAATGTAATGTCATGTAAAAATAATAATTTTAAAAACACGGCATGTTTATAGAAAAACATTGTAGCAAAATTTCAAGGAGAAGAAATACCTTTTCCTTATTTTACTTTAAAAGCATTGTAAAAGAAAACAGTTTTTGAGAGCTTAAGAGTAATGTCACACTATCGTATATTTTTTTAATATACAACTGTATTTCCTGTTTGTATTGAGATTTTAACTACCAGCCTCAAATCTATGTTTCCTAATCGCTTAATACAATGCATTAGTAATATATATATAACTTTTTACTACATTTTAAAATACACTCATTGTCTTCAAAACAAATAAAGAAAATGCTCCTCCATTACAAAAAAGATTAATTTAAACAACGGATTTTTGAAAGGTAAGTTTCTTCTGAAGAATAATCTACCTCAAGAGTAAGAGTACATATACATTTCTTGAAACGATAAGATAAAGTTGATATCTCTATTTCAACCGTGATTACTTCTCAATGAGAACGTTTGAACACAATCGTAAGTGTGAAAACAACTACCAAATATATGACATACAACGGATAAGGTGGATATATCCATATCATTTCATTCAATATCTCTTAACAACTTAGATAATAAATACTTAATTACTAAGCTTTATTTTTGGAAGATTTTGCATATACAGCGAAAATCGTTTAATACGAATTGAATACATTTTATTTATATAGATATGTGTATATGTAATTAATAATTCCCAGTAATTTAATCTTTAATAGCTTTTGATTTATCTATAGCCCAGTCCTTCAGGACAACTGTTTAATTACTTTAACTAGTCACCCACCTAACGGGGACTTCTGGAACTACATCCATCCACCTCCCAAATCATGTGATTTCTCACTGAGTATAAATAGTGAGATCTCCGGAAAATGCCGCCTCTTTTGCCTTTGTCTGCCTTCAACATGTAGTCGACTGCAGCGCGCAGTATTTTAGTTTCTTTGTTCTATGTTTTATGTGTCTTGTGCTTCTTGTGATGTTGGAACGCAATATTATTATTAATATGCTTATGCGTTACAATATGTGCAATAAATTGGATAAACTTGGATTGGATAAAGACTGCCTCGTCAATACTACAATAATACCATCCACTCGCCACGTCATACAGTTATATTTATTAATCACAAGACAGAAAATTACAGAAATATTTCATATATATGCATGTATTTAATAAAAAATCAATAAAACACAAATTTAATAAAATTTAATAGAAAATTTTCAAGTCTTTTGAAAAACAAAAGATTTATATAGTTTTTAAAAAATAATCTGACATTTTTCTTTTTATTGTCTTTTTAGAATCCTTTCACCATTGGAATGTGCGTCTAAATAATTGCGCATACTTTTTATGATGTTCCTCATTTCGGATGACGTGGGAACAGGAGCTCATTATTCATTTCATTTTCGTCGTCCGAATCTGCATCAATTATATTTTTTTGCGTTTTGAAGTAACTCCAAAATGTCTTTGTTTACCTTAACTGGGGCTGTACACACATTAACTTTATCTGTCGCAACGACTTCTTCCGATGATATAGTATAGGACACACACAGTCCAACAATACAGAAATTTTCTCAAACATTTCATTAAGTGTCGGTTCGATTTCAATATCCTCCTTCTCCCTCTTTTCGTGTTAACCGATTTTCATTTCATGTTAAAAGAAAAAAATGCATGAAAATACATAGTAGTTTGTCGGAACCGTTGTATTGTTTCGTGTTAACCGATATTTCGTTTTAAGCGTTTTCGTGTTAAACGTATTTCACTGCATAATGCTACGATTAATTCAAATACGCACTGGTGGTTAATTTTTTCAACCCAATATTTTAATGTACAAGCGTAGAATTAGAGGCAGCTCTAGAGCCAGACAAACCGGACCTTTGCCCGGAGCGGAAAATTTTAAGGGCGGCATATGGATCAAATTTGAAAGATTTTTTTTTTTTTTTTTTGTAACAAAAAATTTGATATATTTTCTGAAATGTGTTATTGGTATTTCACACATTTAACGTATCTTATTTCCTTATTTTATACTTAGTTTATTTATGTCAGTTTTCTTTTATGTTGAAATTTGGAGGGTTCGAGGCAAGATTATACTTTAAAGCATGAAATTTGATATGTTTTCACATCTTTCACTAGTAACTTTCTCTCGATTTCGAAGTGGGGTTACAACGGACATTCCTTTCACTTATATGATGTCCGGCGTCAGCTATCCAAAAGGGGAAAGGGGCTGTAAGTTTTGGGTATAGATAAACTCACATAAAATGTTTTATTTTGTCTTGAGTGTAGTTACTATAAGCTAAAATAAACGTTTCTGATCCCCACCATCAGTAGACTCTTTTTCGAAAAAATTGGCCTGTTGAAATGGACGATTCCTACTCTTGCATATTACTCGTTATTGTTATGTTGCCGTAATGTTCGCAGGGATTATTCAAGTTTTATAGGTGTGTATCTATATGTGAACAATTTAACATTTTTAATAATAATTTTTGCTTTGGAGAGAGGGGCGGCATTTCCCATTTTTGCCTGGAGCTGCAAAACTGCTAGAGCCCCGGCCCTGGTAGAATGTATTTATCACAGGGAAATATTTTCCACAATAGAGGTTTTCGGCATGGGTTCCCTGTAAGTGATCAGTATTTGTTTCAAAAAAGCATCAGAATTTCAGTAAAATTTTAATTTTTATGAAAGATCAAATTCTTAAGGGCAGTTGACGAGTAAAAATATATATTTTATGTATTACATAAAATCTTAAATTTCGTAAAAGTCACGCGTCTCGAGCATGAACGAATAAATCAGAATAGCTTCCAATGAAAGAGAAAGAGCAGCTTATCGACATTCCAAAAGATTCGACGTCATGGTCTGAATTTACGCAGGAACAGCTGCTAAGTTTCAGATTGCAAATTTGCAAAATACTCAGAAGGTTTTCACTTAGTTGTAAACATTGTAATGCCACGTTCTGAACAATGTATTTAAATTTTCTAAAAAATTCTTAACGTATGCGGCAACAAAAATAAAAGAGTAGAAACAAATTAAAGCGAAATATGAAATACGACAGTAAATAGCTTCAACAGACATAGACTTCGACAGTTAGTGTAAAAAAATGCAAACACATATCTCAGCGACTAAATGCAATTAATACATGGGTAAATGACACTTGGAGCACGAATTAATGAGTAAATTACATTAATAATACGTTCAAAAAAATTTTTTTAATAAAAAAATATAGTATTTCTGTATTTGTTTTTACTTAAAGTGTAAGGATCTTGCCTCCGCGCCAAGAGATACGAGAGAAAGGGAAGGGAGACTATCTACGTTCAAAATCACATAGTTTATTTGCAACATAAACCACAACGCAAGTTCGATCAATCAAAACTAAGAGACTCAATTACTAAATATCAACGTTACACTTCAAATTTGATTAATCACTGCTCCGCTAGCAGTTTACCGTATATATCTCTCTAACTTGAAATCCTAGACTTTATATAGTAGTCTTAATTTGCATGCTCAGAGGAAGCGTTCTAATACAATAGTTTTTAAGGACCAAAAATTCCCCAAGAGGGTTGTTAGTGAGAAGATCGCGGATAGGACCGTCACAAAAGTACCAAAAATATGTTGATTTACTTAAAATATAATTTTACAATATATTCTTCTAAGGCTTGTGTGTGTGTGTTTTGGATGGGTTCTCCCGGAAACATCTAACATTTTCAAGAATTCTGTGAGTGAACAAAATTTGAAGACCACTGTTGTAAGTATTCATACTTAGCTTTAATGTTCTGGTAAGCATATTTATGAAACTTGTGAATGCTTTCACGAACCATATATGCAAATTACTCAATATCCCAGGAATAATTTGACGCGATGCCCAAGATGAAATTGAAACAAAAAAAAAAAGAGAGAGAGAGAGAGGTGGAACTGTGATTGAATTTCGGCAGAGGAACATTTTCCAGAGGAATATTAACTATCTCTGTAAAGAGAGTAGGTCATAAATTATAATATAAGAGTATAATCGATCGAATGACACCCAAACTGATTAGGAGAATATGAGGCTAAGTGGTTCTACGTGCTTTCAGCAAGCAGAACCGATTTTTACATGATGAATTGCTCACTAGCTTGAAGTGGATTCGTAACGCTTAAAGAATTGAGAAAACGAAGCCTTTAAAAATGATGATGATATGATAATCAAAACTTCACTGGCAGAGATATTCATGGTACACAACACTTTCAGGTTATATTTTAATTTAGTTATAATTTTTTAAATTTGTGTTTCTTAATCAAAAGTTTGTGTTATCTGTAGAAGTCCGTGTAAAGATACGAATATTAAGAAATCTGTGATCCTGGATATGAAAAAATGAACAAATTGTCTAACTTATCATTAACGAGGTATTTTCAATGGCACAAATAACTAAATATTACATTTCCTTCTTTTTAAAAAGATTCGTATTACATTTCATTAATATATATATAACCCCACTTTTATATAAATTGTTTTATATAATAGCTGTCCTAAGTCAGTAATGTTTATAACGCTGCAGCATCCATTTTATAATTTTTGATCTCGATTACTCATATGTCCTTCATTGTGTGATTTTCCAACTGTATGTGTTTTTCAAATGTTATTGTTTGGATGTTATCTCTTGTTTGTAGAGAATTATCATATATATGTGTGTGTGTGTGTGTAATAATTCCCAGTAATTTAATCTTTAATAGCTCTTGATTTATTTATAGTCCAGTCCTTCAGGACACAACCGTTTAATTATTTTAATTAGTTATCCTCCTAACGAGTGTATCTTGAACTACATCCATCCACCACTCAAATCATGTGATGTCCCGCTGAGTATAAATACTGAGATCATTGGAATTCCCGCTCTCTTCTCTCTGTGTCTTTAATCATGTAGTCAGCTGCATTGTGTTGTGTGTTGGTTGTCTTTGTTCTGTGGTTGTGCCATTATGGCTTCTTGGGATGTCGAAACACAAATTGTTAAATGTTGAATAAACTGGATTAACTTTGAAGACTGCCTCGTCAATACTACAATAATATCATCCACTCGCCACATACTACAGTAATCACTTCCAATGGCCACGCCCTATTCTTTCGTTGTTACAGAAAAATCGTCCACTTGCCACGACAAATCATACATCACTATAAGTTTTATTATATATATAAATTATATGTTAAAAAAAATACATAGCTCTCTTTTTATTTTTATTAGGAGTAATTAATTATTTAATTACCAAGATCTTAAAACATATTCTGAAATCGCATATGAATTATTTTTTATTCAATCAATATTATTTAATTAACTGAGTATCTATAATAATGTTTGCGAATCACTTATCTATAAAATTTTTGAAACAAACCATTGTCAAATTTTATGCTATTTGCAAGAGTTATAAAATGCGAGATTGTTCATTTCTCTGTTTCTTGCATGTATTTATACGTGTGTATTCGTCACAAATAACCTCCCCCCCCCCTCAGCTATAATTATTCAGAATAAATAATTATATCTTTTTAAATAAAAAATTAAATAGCTTTTACACAAATTAATATTACTGGAAATGCATTATATTCGAATGTTACGCATATTTGAACAAAAATATAAATGTCTACCTTCGAATAATATAATTCCTTTTTTCCAAGATACAAAAACATTTTGAATATTTTCTTACTTACAAAAGCAATTAAAATTATTAAAACTTAATATCCAAGAAAGCGCAATAAATTATTCAAAGATAAATTGGATAAAATATAACTGAATCACTTTTAATGTAATTATCCTTACAAAAATTATAAATAATTTTTGAACACACACTATAGTTAAAACTAATACAGAAAACTTTTTGCAGAGTTGTATATTACGCTCTGTTGCTAATATACAATAAAAAAATCAAAGAAATTTATTTATTGATATTGTGCAGTCAAAACAAATTAAGATATACTTAGTTGAAAAATTCGTACTTCATTCTGTAATTATTGTACTTAGAATATTGCAAGAAAGGATTTTGCTATTAAAAATAAGCTTTTAATTTTTTTCATTATTTATTTGTATTCGATATAATTACAGTTAATTTTCTTGAAGTTTGAATGCATTTTCCACTTCCTACATAATTCAAGAAACAAATAAATTGCCAAATAACTTTTCTATTTAAATACTGAACTTTATTTTATAATGAAAGCAAATAACTAATCAAAATTATTTCAAATTGTTTTCAATATATTTATCAACAAACGATCACTTAACATTGAGACTAACGATATAAGAACACGTGACAACAATAATGCAACAAATAAGTGAAAGTAATTATTAATATTAAACTCGGAAAACACATTTTTTGTTAAATCAGTACAACTGCTAGCATTTGAGGACGATACTGATATCGTGAGAAGAACTAAGGCCAGTGGCGCAACGTACACCCCCGCATCGCAGGGGGGGGGGGCAGGGTTCTAGAGGGCCCAAAGCCTGACTGCCGCCAAGTACATACCCGTTGGAAAATCTAACTTGGGGGCCCAAAACCTGACTTTGCATGGAGTCCCAAAAGTTCTCCGTTACACCATTGACTAAGGCCGTTATTGTAGAGGCATTCAGTGCAATCGAGATAACAGCAAAAAACTTAGGATTGACGGTCAACGAAAAAACAACTAAAAATGCATGGCAATAACAAACAAAATTTCAAATCTACAACCGCTGAAAATTAATGAATATAAGTCTGAACAAGTGACTCAATTGAAATGCTTGGGCACAATTCTAAATTATAGCAATGTCATAAAAATTGAAATCAAAAACAGAATCAAGATGACTAACATATGTTATCACAGATCGCGAAGCCAGTTTTAATCTAAATACATAGGTAGCAAAACGAAAATACAGTTATACAAGACTCTAGTAAGACCAATTGTTTTACACGGCAGCGAATGCTGGACAAATAACGAAGAAGAGAAACTGATGACTTTCGAGAGAAAAATTGTGAGAAAAAATTTTGGTGTAGTTTGAAAAAACGGAATATAGAGAATACTATAAAATCTTGAGCTTCAATCGAAATTGAGAGAACCCAACCCAGCCAAAGTGATCAAGGCTTTCCAAATAAGGTGGTTGGGACATGTATTTCGATAGAGAGAGAGCTATGAAAATCCTGTTCAGAAAATAACTTTCCGAACTCCAGAGGGAAAGAAGAAAAATGGATATTTACATAGCACTTTTCAACTACTCGAGGGCTTTTGGCGATGGGCCCTCGTCATTTTGCACCATGGTCAAGTGACGAGGACGACACAGGGGAAAACTTTGAAGGACTTTTGAGTTAACCGATGGAAGAATATTATAGCATCGAATAGATCAAGATGGTGTAAGCTGACTGAGACAGATTAGGACGGTAACCGCCTGCAGTGCTTGGAAAGAAAAAAAAAATTATTACAATTAAAAAATAAAAAAAAATTGAAATTGAAATAAAGTATTAAATATATTATTTTTCCAGGAAAAAACCAGCTGTTTTAAGCCACGGTAATGGAGTTGTTAAAGTTGCGAACTTGCGGATGGCGATGTTTCAACTGTGTCTGTGTTCTGAATCCGCTTAAGATTTGCTGTGTAGAGTGACGTTAAATGGTCACGATTTCGGGGTCGGCGTGTTGCGGTTCAAGTCTTGGTGCAATTGAAGTTCCATCGCGTAGGGGGGCAAATGCATGTTAAATCTCTCGAGATTAAAAGTTTTCCCATTGGTATGGTGTGATAGCTTAGAGAAGGATCAGCCAGCTCAGGTGTAGTTCTCGGTACTTGACCGAAGGAGATCCTTCGCCAATAGACCTCGTGTTGCTTTATGCTGCGACGTTCAAATAATTCTCAAAATTGTTGAACAAGTTTTGATTAAAGGAACTTTGAGTCTAGCAAAAACAAGTAGCTGAAAGGGCCTCCCCCCAAAAAACCCATCTCAATTTAAAATCTCTGAAAGAATTTTAAAAAAAATTAAGCTTCTAACAATATTTACAATGTTATTGAGTTTAATTTTACCCAGAATCTTTATCTTGAAAAACAAATTAGTTAACAGCACTCACTTCAGATAAAATAACAATTTCAGAACTTGCTCGATTTTTCTGCATATTTGACATTATGCAAACAACCTTAAAACTGATTTCGCTGCAATATAAAAAGCAATTCGGAAAAAACAAATGCTTTCAAATCTACGAGATTAAAATCTCTGATCTAGATATAAAATTCTTAAGTTTTATCTCAATTTTTAACGTAATTTTAATTACTGTTTGTCAGCATATCAAAATGAAGTACCGTTTGAGAGGTTAAAAATATTCTACGTGACTTTTATTCCAATTTAACAAAAACTTTATGCTAAGATGATTTATACATACATATTTTAAATGTAAAACATTCAAATCGAAAGCACAACGCTATAGTATGCAATAACAAGTCATAATAAACTCTAGAAGAAAAGAAATCTATCTGAACATATTTCACGCTACGGGTATGATTCCTTTAAAATTCAAGTATCCAACATTGAAAATCCTTTTTCTTTTTCAAATGTAAAAAGAATCTGTCTTATAAGAGTTAATTCGTATTGTTATGCAATGGCGTATACAGATCTCTTCAATTGAGAGGATTACATTCTAAAATGTCGCCCATCCGGTATAGTAGTTAGCGACGCTGTGCCGTAGGGCCTGGGTTCGAATCCCGGAGATGACATGGATGTTTGTAATTGTATAAGTGCCTTAGCGGCATGAGGGTACTCTAAATAGCCGTCGAGCCGCAAGTCCTCTCGTGAGGTTGGTGGAAGGGGGTGGGAGGCCCCTAACAACCCTCAGGGTGTTCTCCCTCAAAATTGGGGTGAAATCGAGCTAAGTCGTTCTGTCACCAGTAGGCTATTCAAAGCTACGACAGGCGTCACTAAGCCCTTTGCCATGATGAATTTCGTGGGCCTTGATCTGGCCTTTGCCGATCAGGTGGCATGTTAGTAACATCATTCTAAAGAGCACGTAGAAGAAAACGCCGAGAAATAATTTATATGGTAAAAATAAAAAAAACACACATGTCGTTTATATCATAACTATTAATCTTTTTACAACCCGTCACATTTAAAATTAAATGTATTCAATAACTACTTTTTGCATACTAAGTGTTTTTATTCTTCATACGTAAAAGTGAAATTTATTTGTTATAACTGTACCGAAGACGAAAAATTCATTTATTTCCCGCAAAAAAAATATATACTTTGATTCGAATACAAATGAAAGAACGACATAATAAATTAACTCAAAACATAACATTAACCTTGTTTAGTTTTTCTATTAAAAAAAGAGATGTTTATATATTGCATCTAAAAAATAATTTATCTCGCATAACAAACAACATGTGCATAACATAAGGTATTATTAATTCAACTATAACACATAACATGTTATGAAATGCGACTCAAAACGGACTAAACGAATTTGTTTGACGCTTCATTTCTTTTCACGCGTTTTAAACTGTTAGGCATGAATCTACGCCAAAAGCACTCTCAGTTGGAAAGATACATCGCACCCATTTTGCAGAACGCGAGAAGAAACATTACCTTTAAATCAAGTCCTCGGTGTACGAGATGTCATTTAGATAAGACACGCTTACATTCTCTTCCGGAGTGTTAATTGAAATCCCCAAGAGGGGTAATTGAATTCAACAGATGACAGGTTCCTGCCATACCTAACCCCTCAGCCTGACAGACGACGAAATGACATGAGTTCCCGATCTTTCAGAGACCACTCAAGATCCAATTGGATGATATCAGGTGGATGGGATGAGGTTAAACCACAGTTTAAAGCTTAGACATCATCTGATAGAGCGTAAAAGCCTTCTTATTTATGTACTTCCGTGACGAAAGATAAAATTGTATTGCAAAAGATATTCCCTTGTGGAGTGTGTAATATTTCTTTGTAATGATCAATGTCTGGTTGTTATAGGATTGTCACGCGTCTGGAAATCGGTAGCAAATGTTTTAGAGACCGCACAAGAAGTGGGAAACTATTTCATTTTTTCACTCTTTTCTCTTTTGTTTAAGTTTTTCATTTAAAATTTTTTAAAATATAAATTAATTTAGGACAAGATAATGATGGTGACATTTACAAGAATAATATATAAGAGAATATAAGGTATTAAAGACTTTATATGTTGCAATACGAATAAAGAATCTTGAGGGAAAAAAAAATAAACAAAATACAGATAATCATGACCTATAAATGAAGACTGACTTAAAAATAAACTTTTCAAATTTTCCTAATGAAGTTGGATTAAAAATTTTCTGAAATACTTCTAGATGGTTAAAAATAATATAATGCGTGGGAAGTATTTAATTTGTTTGTTTATTTTTCTTCTATATATTGCATTCGACCAAACACAAACATTCTTCAAATGAAAATTTAATTACGCACTTGCCTCTGATATTCGTGATTCAAATTATCCTTTTTTTAAGAAAAGTGTAAAATCGAAACGAAATATATGAACTGCTCGTAATGTTTAAAAAGGTAAAATGACAAAAAAAGAAACTAATTCTTGCTAATATATGTATTTTTAATCTAAGGACACAGGTAGCCCGAATATTATTTAAATGTGTTCCATTTCGGTATTTAAATAAAATTATACAGCAATGATTATAATTTTTAAAAATATTTGTATACATTTCATATATTTTTAGTTATTTCTTTAACATAATACAATGGGATGAATGTGAAAATGTATTGGCATTTGAACTCTAAAGCAACACTAGATCTAATGGCGAGGAACCTCAATTCAATGATGTGAACATTAGCTATAAGATATATTCTAAAATATACTCTTAATAAAGATAACCAAGATAACTATACAACAAAAACGTTTAGTGTATTTATGTGAATTTTCTTAATTAAACAATTCAAGATCAAATGATTACCAAACAAACGAAAAAATAAGTTTTGAAAATATGTATTACCTTTTTGTTTTCTACTGTACCCTTTCGAATTGAAAAATACATTTTATAACTTAATAAACTGACCCGTCAAGGAGTTTTCCTAACGATAAAAGATGCAAATGATTAACCATTAGTAGCCAATGACTGACTTGTTCGAGCTCCACCACATTGCAACGAAGCCTCCGAATGGTGCATAGGACAGAAGCATTGCTATGGTAAGTAAGGCATTTATTCCATACAATTATGGTCCCAACAACCCACACCTCACGAGTGGATTAGCGAAAGTATGAGTAGATGTTTTTATTTGAAGGGCATGCAAAGGATTAAAGGATGCAGAGTAGTCAAATAGCAAGATAGCTCGACATTTGGGAAGGAGTTTGGTTAACGATGATGAGCAGTATAGGGTGAGCTATGGGAGAGAGCGTCAAAAAGTCAGCGTTCGTCCGAGAGCGACGAAAGAACGCATCCACACAGTTATCGTCCTATCGGTGATCACAACCCCCCATGCATCCTTACGAACAATCCGACGTGTAATTAGGACACTAATGACTTCAGTTCATTGATAGGGAAATTAGCGAACGGCAGCAGAGGTTAAGGAGGTCATTGCGCATACTGCTCCGCACCGTTACGAGTTATTCCACCGGGTGCGTTTGCAGTTGAGACGACTGCATTCTCACGAACTAGAACTGAATTGTTTGCAAGAATGATCCTCTATGAACAGCGAACGCGTGACTGGAAATATTTAAGACAGTGGTGGAATATTTACTTGATCGTCATCCACATCACAGCCCGACAACCAGGAGTTATATAGTATGGGGTTCCCTTTCACATTTGATAGCCGGGCCTCTTTGGTTATCATCAGTGACATACTAACACCACAGCAGTACGTTGACGAGTTTATATGCCTCGTAGTGTTGCTCTTCCTTTCACGGACCTAGGGATGGCGATCTGAGATAATTCAATCGAAAAATCGATTTCTCGGGCCAAAAAAAATCCATTTTTTAAATCGATATGTTTCACTGAATCGATTCAGTGAATCGATATTTCATCCTAGAAATTCGACAGTCGATTTTTTTCTGTTTTGGTTAAAAACCACAAAACTATTTACAACTACCTTCAAAACCCGTAATATTACGGTGCTGGGGATTAAAGGGTTAATTACTCAAAAACTCGCGAGATGCCCTGTGTGATTAGTTTCCTTCGCCTCTCTTTAATAAATAAAAAAAAAGTTACGTTTGTATCTTTGACTTTTTGTACTTGTTGATATTGCGTCATCTGTTTGTGCCTTGATTGACTGACTGTCGTAATGTACTGTGATTAGCGAAATAAATATAGATGTAAATATAGTGTTTGTTACGGAATAATAAATAATTGTGGGTAAGTAAATCGCTGTAAGCATCGTGGGATCATCTGTTCTTTGTGAGCGCCTTTTTTCGATTGCCGGCAACATCGCAAGTGATGATCCCAGTAGACTTAACAGACTGTTGTTTTTAAAAAGCTTATATATTAAGCAGTGGGAGCTATGAGCTATATTATCTACTATCTAAACTTTTTAATGTAACAAATACATTTAGAAAATAAATGTCTTCTTTTATACCTGATACCTTTGATATGGGACTAAAAATAATTGCAATTGTCGAAATGAAAAATCCTGAACTAAAAAATTCCCTGATTTTACTGATAAGAGATCCTTTATTATGGTATTTTTCTTGTTTTTCATAAAATTAATTTATATTTACATCGTAAATGTAGACATGGGGAAAAAAATCGATTTTTTAGAAATCGATCTTTTAGACCTCGATTTTTTTGTGAATCGATTCATCAGGTTCTGATTCGAATCGATTTAAAAATCGACCTTTTTAAGAAAGAATCGCCATCCCTACACGGACCACTGGGCTTACATTTCAACAAGATAATGCCTAGTTGCACATCTTTCTACAAAATGTTTTCTACAGTTTTTCCCAGGGATCTGTCTCCCCAAAGGAGTACGATTGAGTCCTGATGAGTGGGTGTCTCCGACTGTCCCTGCATAACACCTATTTAATTTGTCAATGGGAATGTGTACGGTAAGGCAGTCAGTCCCACAAGGAAGTCATCCTCTGCGAATGCTGAGCCAGATAGCAGCATGTATCAGAGTCAGAGATGAACTAGCGCATTATTCATTTTTCCTCTTGCAGCTATATTTTCCTAAATAAAATATTCCGATTCCAATAATATTGTTAGTTTTTGTTTTCAATACATGTACGTTACACCGATTTTCGTCCATTTGGATAACTTTTTTTCGGAGCGTTGCTTTTTATGTGCGATGGGAAACACAAAGGAAGGGTTTGGGAATTCAAACCCCTCCCATAGACCAATAGATAATTTTTAGCATCAACACTACGTCTCGGTTCTTCCATCTACATCAGTGTTTCTCAAACTGTGGGGCGCGCCCCCGAGGGGGGCGTGATAACCCTACAAGGGGGGCGCGAGTTTATTAAAAAGTCAAAAATACGAGGTTATTTTTTTAAAAAAATGATTAATTTACTGAAAGGAAGCAAAACAAAAAAAATGCGTTCTGACATAATGAAAAAAGAATACACATTTGCATTGATATAATACACTTATAGATATATCAGTACTACACAATGTGTTTTAAAATTAATTTAACAATGCTAAGTTGAGAACAAGTTTAATAATTACCAGTGATCCTATGAGCATGCCATAAAATTATATACAAAATTTAACATTTATCTTGATAATTTGCATAGTTTATAATTAGATTAGCATTGCAGCTTTACGTCAAAGTATATTATTATTGAATTCATTACATTGTTATTATATGGAGGGGGCGCGAGGAAAATTATTATTGAAAATTGGGTCGCAAGTATAGAAAGTTTGAGAAGCACTGATCTACGTTTTTTAAAAATATAACCCATCCCAAATAAGAGTAGTCTTTGAACGCCACTGGCAAATTGTTACGAACAACTTTAAAATAAATGTGTTACATAACATCAAGAACATTAAACAAAAAAAACTTTCAATATAAGAGATTTTTATGTTTAAAAATACATTTGTAATTTCTCCAGATTCAAAATTTAAGGCTACATTATTCATGTATGTTATTTATCAAATGCCTGCAAATTGACCATCAAGTCATTAGGCAATTATTCACGTATGTGTAAAACAAAAAGTGTCCGAATAATATAGTACTAAAAAATTGCAACTATGTAACTAACTTATAAATCTGATCAGTCTTAAATGGAAAAAAAAGAGCTTTTTTTGTAAAAGCTTATTTTCTAATGGTCAATATAAAGTACTTAAAAGAACTAGCCATCTATCTCACAATCAAGATCAGGTTATGTCTGGTTGAAGCAGACTACATAAAAAATGCTACAATCTAGAATAATGTTACACAAATAAAATTCTGCAAAGACTTTACTATCTTAAAAGAAACCACGCGTATGAGGAAAAAAAAAGAAAGAAACCTTAAAAGAGTTTTTAAAATGTAACAACCTTATCACTCACACGTACGCATGTAGTGGAAGTCAATTGCAGTTTTCCTACCGACAAAATTTTTTTTTTTTTTTTTTTTTTTTTTTCCGCCCCCGCCCCCCCCCCCCCCCCCCCCCCAGCCTCCGACCCCGTCGGGGAAAAGTGTCATCAACAAAGGGATTTTTAACCCCTGCGTGGAAGAACAAGATCACAGTGGCGAGTGGGCGTATAATGCCCCTGTTAGCCTGTGTGGCGCCTAGAGGTTCGAAAATCGTTTTGTTTCCTAGGCTTCCTCAACCCCCTGCGGGAGGATGGGGTGGGTGATACACCACTTATTTCAATTGGGATCATCTGAGAGAAAGAAGGGAGAAGAGAAAATAATTTTATTGGATGGGGAAAAAATAATAAAATTTCCTTCCTCCGCCCAAAGCAATTGTTCGAGGCACCCGTACCGTATGTAAGTAATGGACATTCGAAAAAAGTATTTTAATTATTTGCTATTTAGATTTTATTTTCACTTGATCTCCCCTACCAAATATACACATAACTTGAAACTATATATATATATTTACAAGAACCGAACAAATTAAAATTAATTCAATTCCGTGCATCTTTAATTGTATATAAAATAACAGCATGTTCAGAGAAATTAAACAAACCAATTAGACAAAGAATTTAATCGCACGTTGAAAAAAAAGTTTCATGTTTTCAATAAAAGATTTTAAGTATGAAATACATGACTTTATAAACTCGATCAAAATGGGCTAAGAGTATTAGACTAAAAAATAAACGTGACTGTTTTTATCTTATCATCAGTGATAACTACATAAATGGTTAAAACGATAGGATAAATTGAATCATTTTATGGCTCATTTAGAAAAACCATATTGACGATCTTCGCGATTACATTTTATTTAAATACCTTTTAAAAAGAACAAACTTGCACAAATGGCCATTAGATACTCAGTTATCGTAGCCCAATTTTCAGTTAAAATGTCGTTATAATTAAAAAAAGGGAGAGGGATTAAAAAAAATGAAATAAAATAAAACACATCCATGCTTGTTTTGTTTTATGAGTTTAATGCATAATTTCGATTAATTTTCTTTTCTTTTATTTCTTTTTTTTTT
The DNA here is from genome assembly GCA_019973955.1 of Trichonephila inaurata madagascariensis. Taxonomy (NCBI): domain Eukaryota; kingdom Metazoa; phylum Arthropoda; class Arachnida; order Araneae; family Nephilidae; genus Trichonephila; species Trichonephila inaurata. Next base: position 391,166 of record BMAV01012593.1, read on the forward strand.
CTTTTGAATAAACTGATTATAGTTAAACACGTAGATTTTTTCAC